>MU106556.1:0-59463 GCA_012274485.2 Sinapis alba
CTTCAGAGCCTCAAATCTGTTAGCCAGCTCCATATGATGAGCTGGAGTAAAGGTACGTTTGTCTTCTTTCTTTTCTCTGTTTTGCTCCTTGACTCCTTTTGTTACCGTTGCAGAGCTTTGTCCCGTAGTTGAGTGATCTGATGTGGGCTTTTCTCTCTTCTGGGCTTGTGTATAGTGTGAAGGCCTGTTGGTGTTAATAATGGAAACATTGGAAGTGGAGATCAGAAAGAGATCTTTTCCTAAACGGTGCTTTCTTCACACGTTCTGGATCAGGACATGGAGCTAGCAAAGCTTCAAGTTTAGCAGCCAAATCGTCATCTCTTGTTGGTGTCATTACCAAAGCCTCAACATTTCTTCTGTTCTTTTCGGCTCGTGCATTTATCCATGGCGATAGCACTACTGAAATGTTGAGGCTTGATTTTAAAAAGTGCCTCAATTGTATTATAACACTTAAAATGAAATGTTGGGCTTGGTTCGGCCAATGTCACAAGACTCAAGATAGCAATTGGATTTTGCTAGTCAGTGAGACAACCGTTGTAACATTTGTTAGGAGTTTTGTGGGCATGACAAACTGAGAAGGGAGAAAAAATATATGATCATGGCAATTCACACCTTTCCAAAATGACAGTTGCTAAAACAGAATGAGAAAACTAAGACATGAGGAGTTCCAAACTCATTCTTGAACAAGATACAACAAGGATTTAAATTATTATTTGTTATCAAGTCTATTATTATATATTTTATCCATTCCTCTATTGAGCACCTAAATTTTTATCTAAATTTTTCCAATAATCAGAAATGTGAATAACTGGACATGGGCGACTGGTCAGGCGCAGCGTCCGCTCACTCGCCCATGTCACCAACGATCACTTCAAACCGGATGCATGTGATGATAATTGCATACACCTAAGAGAGTTGGAAAATATGAAGAATCTGAACCTGTGAGTGGACTCATTACTGTTGCTACTATTAAGTGTTTTGTTCTGTTTGCAGAGCTAATTTTGGGAGCAGGTTCTTATTCTCTCTAAATATGCCATGTTCGTTTTATAAACACTGAGATCGGCGGCATTGGCAAAAAATAAAGCTACAACGAAAACAAATTTAATGGTGCTGAAACTAAAAGCAATCGCCGGTGGACTATCAGAGATAAGAAAATGGAGATGTAACTGTCGCAGAAATTTTCAGCGTCAAATTTGTTGGCTTCAACTGAATAACCAATTCGGTGTTGACTTACATGTGTTGTATTTGCGGAGGTTGTAGTGCAATTTTGAGTCGCTACCGCTTGCCGCCGCGTTTTATAAACGAACATGGTTATAGTATCAAATAAATGTTCAATATTCTCTCTAAGTCGGATCATGAAGATTTTGATAGCTCATTTTCAGTATTATTAAAATAAGCAGCAAAGAACGTGCATGGGTTGGAGATAGCTAAAAGATCAAATGTTGATATGAAAGTTGTTAGATTCATGGCAACTTACAAGAGTAAGGCCTACGCTTGGAAGGAGTCTGAGGTGGGTATGCAGGGAACTACTTTGTAAATCCATATAAAGCGGTCTCGAACCACCTCTTTTCAGTTGATAAAGGAAACAAAAAGGGGTTGTTTGTCTTGCAAAAATTGATCATACTATAGTTCGTTCATTAATATTTTTATGGATTTTAAAACTCAAAACCTTTTTTTTTGTAAACTGTAAAATTATATCTAAATATACAACCTTAGAACATCTTTATGGGGTGTGTGTTAATCCATGGGGCCACAAAAAACTTTAAAGACGTTTGCAAAAGGCATGAGATAAGAATCGTTTATGGGTGGGTTTTTTGCACTGTTTGCAAGTTCTATCGATACGTGGTGATCCGCGATTAATACACTTTTTAATTTAATTTTTTCTTTTAAATTAGATTTTTTTTAAAAAAAAATTAGGAATAATGATGCTCTTATGATAACTACATATAGTACATATTGGATATCTCTATATTATTAATTTCAGTGCATTTAATAAAATGAACTTGATTGTGTAAAGCCATTGGCAAAAGACCCGCTCATGACCCACTAGTAGAAGACGATGATCTTTGAAATGAGGCCCGGCCCAAATATCTATGGACTAGACATTGCATGATTCGTTTAAATTGGTTAGAGCACCTTTAACGCTGGGGGTTTCTTATTTGTTCTTTTTTTTTTTTTTACTTTTGAATTTTTCTGATTTATTAAGAAAAAAAAAAAAAAAAAATCTAAACCAATTGCGGGCCGCCACGTATCAGTGGGGCCCACAAACAGTTTAGAAAACCCAGTCAAAACGTTTCTTCTTTGGCAATTTTAAAGACTGTTTTTACCTTGGTTTCTGTTTTCTGTGGGGTCTCTCTCTTTAAGAGACCTGCGTTGAGGCTGCCCTTACATGTGATGCTTGGTGATACTGATACGTTTAGGTACATCTGTTTAATTCATTTCGTTTAGTCTTTGGGTCTAAATGGTGACATGAGGAACCAAGGGGAATAATCAATTCCTACTCATTCCTTAAAAATTACACCATTTATGGGGAACTTTTGATGTGTTTGATTCCTTGTCATTCCTTAAAATTTAAGGAATTATAGAACAAAAACATTCCTTATAAAAATTGATATGGAACAAAAGTAATAAATATTCCATTGCATTCCTTTTATTTTGTTCCTAATCATTCTTTTCCTACTCATTCCTATTCTTATTTTAATGGTCACCAGTTAGACCTTTTGTAATAATTTGTTTCTTCCCGAATAGATTCTAATGCCAATTTTGGATTGCGTCTCACATTAAAATTCGCACATGTTCCTCCTTTTTGTCGTGTCTATAAATAAGAGAGAGCATCTTTCATCTTAAGGAGGCTTAAACATCATGTCGTTTCACGACTCCAAACGTAGAAGCTCTGCTGTTTTTATTGTAGTGAAGCCTAATTTTTCAGTTTAACGTTCCCCAACTCCTCATCCCTTTACAGTAGTATAAAAAACGAAGCCAAAAGTGAAGGATCAATCTCTGCGCCGATCAAGTGTTCGACAGAATGCTTCTGTGTGGAGATATGGCGACGACGAAGTTTGCTTCTCCTGTTTTAATGGCGAGATCACCCGAATCGAGTAAAAGAAACAAGAGGAGATCTATAAGGATGTTCAAGTGCAGAGCCGCCGGAGCTGACGGCGGACGCGTGGCCGTCGGAGACGACGTGTTTTCCGTCACGATTTCTTCTAAGTACGAAGTAGACTATCTGGGTCAAAGCACCAAAGGAGATTTGAATCTCAAGCTTGACCCTCTCCACTCGTTTGGTACACTTCCTTTTCCTTTTTGCTAGTTTTAGGGAATTTTCGGACAAAGCTCTTCGGTGTCTGGTCAGAGAAATTGAGTTAGGCTCTTGTTCTGTTTTTTTAGATGAATAGGAGCTAAAGGTTGAACCTTTTTCTTGTGGGTGTCTCGTTTACTCCTCCCCCTGTAGGAGCAGAAGCAAAAAGATTACATTTTTATCAAAAAAATGTTAACTTTGTGTATACCCAATGTAGGAAATGGGCAGGCTACGTTGGAGGGTCCTATTGAGGAGGTAGCGAGAACAGAGGCTCAAGCGGCTGAGAATTTGATTAGAGAACTGGGTATCCAAGTTCGTTATCTAATCCTTGTAGTTTCTTTGTTATGCGTTCTATGCATTTGGAGTTTTGAGGACAGTTTTGTTGCCAAGAGATGTCTCACTGGGTTATTTGTATCTGATGATCACTCACACATTCTTGCAGGGTCCTTTCTCTGCTCAACACTCTCCTCGGGGTATATTTTGTAGTCGTACATTGAATCTACGGTCTATTAGTGCAATAGGATATGATATGGATTACACTCTGATGCACTACAATGTCATGGTGAGTTCTTCTTTTCTCATACATAAGTAGGAAACACTCATAGTTGATGTGGATTTGTGGGCTTGTTCTCAGGCTTGGGAAGGAAGGGCTTATGATTATTGCATGGAAAATCTAAAGAACATGGGTTTCCCTGTTGATGGACTTTCTTTTGACCCAGAACTGGTGATGTCTTTATTCTTGTGGTAGTTTGAGAGGTTCCACATTGTTGGTATCATCTCTATTTTCTTTAGTGCTAAGCCCAAAGTATGTCATCTTTTGTTATAGGTTATCAGGGGGCTGATGATTGACAAAGAGAAAGGAAACTTAGTTAAGGCTGATAGATTTGGGTATGTGAAGAGAGCAATGCATGGTACAAAGATGTTATCAAATAAAGCTGTCAGGTATGGTTAGACATGTGAAAAAACTAGACAGTTGCATAGTCTTTGTTCTCTGTTTGAAGGATGTCTTATTCTCTTGTTACCTTTGTGTGGATTAAAAGTGATATCTATGGAAGGGAGTTAGTTGATCTTCGGAACCAGAGTCGATGGGAGTTTCTCAATACATTCTTTTCTGTTTCAGAGGCTCTGGCTTATGCACAGGTAACTTATGTTTCTTCACCCCCATTAACATTCTTGCTAAAAAAAATTCTCACTTGGGCTACTCTACTGAGAAATTTTAGTTTTCAAATTGTTTCAGATGGTTGATAGATTGGATGATGGATCCATTTCGGCAGATCTTGGCGTTCTTGATTACAAAGGACTGTACAAGGTTCTTTACTTCACAGCATCCAACTGTCATTGCATTGAAAGCTTTGCATATTATTTATCTCTAATCAATGTTTTCAGGCTGTTGCAAAAGCTCTCTTCAGAGCACATGTTGAAGGACAACTTAAGGTTTTGATAGTTTGTCCATTCTGCAATTAGTTTCTTCAAAAATTGAGTTTCCCAGGTCTCTAATTAATAACAATTATCTTTGCAGAGTGAGATAATGTCCAAGCCGGAACTATTCGTGGAGCCAGACCCTGAACTACCTTTAGCTCTTTTGGATCAAAAGGAGGTAATTTTTCTGTCTTCCTAGGAAGATGTCTGATTGTGATGGTTCGTTTGTTAATGTCGTACTGTTTGCTCACAGGCTGGTAAAAAGCTCTTGCTTATCACAAACTCAGATTATCACTACACAGACAAAATGATGAAGCATTCATTTAATAAATTCCTTCCGAATGACATGGACTGGCGAGATCTTTTTGACATGGTGAGCAGACGCAAATCTATTTCTGCATTTGTTTCCAGAGACTAGTTTTTTAAATTCATGTTTCCACATAGGTGATAGTATCTGCGAGGAAACCAGAGTTCTTCCAGATGTCACACCCTTTGTACGAGGTTGTAACTGGAGAGGGTTTAATGCGTCCATGCTTCAAGGCTGAAACAGGTGATTTCTCATTTTTTTCTTCTACTGAATGTGAAGAAAGCTTAACTTTTTTTTTTTCCTTTGATCTCCAATAGGAGGTTTGTATTCAGGAGGAAGTGCTCAGATGGTAGAGAGCTCACTCAACGTTCATGGAGATGAGATTTTGTATGTTGGTGACCACATCTACACTGATGTCAGCGTATCCAAAGTCCATCTCAGGTGGCGAACTGCACTGATTTGCCGTGAACTGGAAGAAGAGGTTTGGATAAATTAACTATAATCAAACAATGACAGGACTTGGAGGGCTGAAGTAACAGAAAAATAAACGGTTTTGTCTTTGTTTATTTGCAGTATATGGCTCTAATTGGTAGTCGTGGTCACAGAGAGGAGCTAATAGAGCTTATAAATCAAAAAGAGGTTGTTGGAGATCTCTTTAACCAGCTTCGGCTTGCTCTGCAAAGAAGAAGCAAAGGCCGTCCTGCTCAGGTTTGTTTATCTCCTTTACAAGATATATTGTTCCTGTGGTAGATACAATTGGTAGTATAAGGTATTCTCTTTATCTTTTCTTTCTAGACCCTGGCTGCTACCAACTTGGCTGATCAAGAACTGACAGAGACAATGCAGAAGCTTCTCATTGTAATGCAAAGACTGGATGACAAGATTGGTCTAATGCTTGAATCAGATGGCGAGCTCTTCAACAAAAGGTTTCTTTTCAAAAAGGACAAAACTACACAAGTATCTGGGGTACTTCTTCTGTCTGACTCATAGTTTTTGGGGTTGTTTACCAGGTGGGGCTTCCTTTCACGTGCGGGTTTGTGGGACAAAAGCCACTTGATGAGACAAATCGAAAAGTATGGATACCTCTTCTCTGCATTTTCTGAGCAACTTGTAGTATATCTCTTACACTTCAACCACACTTATTTCCCTCACTCAAATTTGGTTTCAGGTATGCTGATATATACACATCAAGAGTCTCCAACTTCCTCAACTACACACCCTTCATGTATTTCCGATCGCAGGAGCAGGTAACAAAGCTTTAGATCAGATTGTCAGAATAAGTAGAATAGAAATCTGAGGCCTTATGTTGAAAGTAAACTCCATTGATGTTGTTTATCTCCTCTGCAGTCATTGGCTCATGATTCTCCGCTTCCTGATGCGGCTATGGAAAACTAGCGGTTGTTGTGGCCAAACTTGAATGTAATCTTATTATATGAAAAAGTGTGGATAGAAGTGTAACAGTAGAAATAGCATAAATGTGTAATATTCATATTTTCTGAACTAAGTTGAAGCTGGCATTGGTTGGTACAATGCTAATTGTTTTGATTTCCTGTTTCTCTCGTGTGTTTCTCGGTTTCTGCTTCACAGTCTCAGACATCAGAAAACTAATAATAATAGAAAGAAAACTTTTGCTGGATATATTGATTTCGTGGCTATTGATGAAGAAGATGGAAGTTGTAAATAAGAGAGACAAAACTTATGTTACTGTTAACTGAAACATCTTAAATCTCTTTCTATTGTGCTACTTCAGTTTTTGCCATCTCATCTCTCTGTCATGTTTTTTTCTTTTTCCAAATCATCTTATTGTAGGTCAAGGTAATTCATGGAGTTAAACTGCATCGTGGCTTTCTACCACGCAGCTAATATGAAACAAGAGGCTGGGTAACTTGACTTGGAAGTATTAGAGCTATAGACTGAAACTGCTAAAAACAAATAAAAATTTACACATTATTTTTTGCACTCAACTTGATAAGAAAGAAACTATATAAGGTTGTGGCGGAAAATTACAAAACAAGCTCTTCTCTTTTTTTTTTTTTTTTTTGCAGTTACTCTCTATCTAATTCATATGGTTCTAAATCATATACTCTTTCTTTGTTTATCCTTTCCAGCTTGAATTGATGAGGAAGAGAATTGATGCAAGTTTCTCAGTGGAGGAATAAGTGAAAGTTACTACCAATTAGACTTAGAAAATACACTCTCATAAAATGTAACTAGAAAATATTATTTCAATTGACTTTCTGAATTCTGTTTATAATTTTCCCCAAGCAAATAGTATAAAAACTTATTTCATTAGTGATTATAATTCTGTGATTAGGAAAAGACTTAAATATCTCAAATATCACCAACTATGGTTAATCTCTATTGATCTTAATATCTTCTTTTCTTATGATGGTACATCACAAATCCATCATTCAAAAATGTGATTACACCACTTTACAAAAACTTCATAATCTAAAAATTACATGAGAATTATAAATGGTGACATATGGAATTAAGAGGAATAATCAATTTCTATTCATTCCTTAAAAGTTACACAATTTATAAGGAACATTTGTTACATATGATTCTTTGTCATTCTTTAAATTTTAAGGAACTATATAACAAAAACATTCCTTATCAAAAGTGGTATGAAACAAAAGTTATAAATATTTATTTTCATTCCTTTTATTTTGTTCATATTTATTCTTTTCATACTCATTCATATTCTTATTTTAATGGTCACCAGTTAGAACTATCATTTATCTGTTTCTTTTATATGTACAACATATCTCAAATAAGCTAATAAAATAAAATCATATTGATCTCAAAAATACATATATATATATATATATATATAAGCATCAGTGGTATGTATAAGGGTGTTAGAGATTCATGAAAAAGACCATCTTCATCAGAACTGTAGGTTAATGGTTACCCTCTTGCTAGATCAAATGGTAATATTACGGGACATGTACCATTTGTGGCATAACACTTTTCACTTGACTGATTGTAATGATAACATTTAACTTATAAGTTTTTGCATGACATGAACATAATGTTTTTTTTTTCAAATAAAAAATAATAGAAACAAAAGGAAACAAATAAAATTCTTTAGAATTCAAAGAGAAGAGTGGTTTGCAGCTTGTTTGAACATGAAGAGTGAATTGAATATGTGGGAACATAAAATTTAACATACAATGTCAGATTCAAGTTTTTGGAAAGTTTAGAGAAAATCATAGTTTTATTTTATCAATATTATAGATGATGAAAATTTAAAAATATCACAATAAAAATAATAAAATCATATAACTTCATAAACTAATTGTAAAAGTCATAAGATAATCTAGCAATTATAATGATGAAGTTTAAGAAACTGAAAGATTAATATTAGAGGTGAATAAGATAAACAAGTGCACTAAATAGGTACAATGATAAATTCAAAACAAAAAACTGATGAACATACTCAAACAAAGACTAGTTTTTTACATACTTCATACATATTGCCACCAGAAAGACATAATATATCATATAAATTGATCAAACTCTATTAGAATATGTAATAATCATCTTTCTTTGTCAATCATACATATTGCCTTGGTTAAGTCTTAGAACGGATGTTGAAACTGATGTTAGTGCATTAAGAAGCCTCTAGTGTTGAGAATGTGTTAGATATACTGTATGAATCTGATCAACAATGTTATAACATTCTTCGAATGAATCAAAGAACTTTTGAAGCTTTGTGTAAGATGCAAACTGAGCGATATGGATTGAAAGAGTCTCATAATATCTACATTGAAGAATCAGTTGTGATGTTTCTCGAGGTTGTTGGTCAAGATAAGACTAAGCGGGATATTGGTGCAAGGTATCAAAGATCATTGGATACGGTACAAAGGAAGCTTGATGATGTCTTGAGTGGTCTTTTCAAGTTTGCAGAGGATACACTAAAACCACAAGAAGGCGAGTTTGCAAGAGTAAATCATGTTTTGAGGAATGATGATCAGTATTGGCCTTATTTCATAGACTATACTTAAGCACTTGATGGAACTCATGCAGAAGCATACAAAGGCATAAAGCAAGATCCTACAATGAATGTTCTTCCTATATGTAATTTCAATATGACGTTCATATATGCATATCTCAGTGTACCTGGTAGAGCACATATACCAAGATATTGACTCATTGTGTGAGGAATGAGGCTTCTTTTCCACATTCTCCTCCTAGAAAATATTATCTAGTTGACTTCAAATATCCGACCAGGACAAAGTATCTTGGTCTGCATCGTAGTACGCAATATTATTTTGGTCAGTTTGCTAGAGGAGGACCACCAATTAGTGCACAAGTGTTGTTTAACCAGAAGCATTCAGGTCTACGACCAGTGATTGATAGAACATTTGGAGTATGGAAAGCAAAATGGAGGATTTTGGATCGTAAACATTCAAAGTATGGTCTGGTCAAAGGGATTAAGTGGTAACATCGATGATGGCACTGCACAACTTCATATGTGATTCACATCGGGAAGATCATGATTTTGTACAATGGCAAAGTGATGATGATGGAGAAGGAGAAGCATAAGGAGAAGAAACTGATACTGAAAGTGATGAAAAAAAGGAGAAGAAGGTGATAATGATGATGGTGACGGTAGACATATCGTATGTAGACCGACCGGTGATAGAGTGATGGAAGCTTTGCGTATGAACATCACAAATAAATATGGTAGAAATCGTTTACCGTATTAATTTTATTTATTTAAATTTTTGGTTTATTATTTTTATTTAAGATTTGGCGTATTATTTTTATCTATTTAAAAACACTTGGTATATTATTTTATTTAAGACTTGATATATTATTTTTATTTATTTAAGATTTTTTATATTATATTTATTTATAACTTTGATAAAAATGTTGTTATATTTATATACTTGACTAAATTTTTTTTAACAATTAAATAAAATATTTTTTGGATGTAAATATATTTAAACTACATATTAAATGAAGAATATGAATTATACAAATTTAAAATGTAGTTATCCAAATTTATAAAATAAAATATGAATTAAATGAAGAATAGTCGCATCGTCTGCAAAACAAACAACACAACATGCATCTGCATCAACTTCTTGAGGCTGCCAAACGAATAACAATATGCGGCTGAATCTGCGTTTGCATTTATGTCTGCAAAACGAATAACAACCAAACAAGCTTAACGCAGCCGCAGAAAACTGCGTTTGCCAAACGATCATCACTAATATATCATATAAATTGATCAAACTCTATTAGAATATGTATTAATCATCTCACTTTGACAATCATACATATTGTCATGGTAAAGTCTTAAAATATCTCAAGTATCACCCACTATGATTAACCTCTATTGTTGTTAATCTCTTCTTTTCTTATAATGACACATCGCAAATCCATCATTCAAAATTGTGGATTACATCAGTTTACAAAAACTTTCATAATCTAAAAATAATATGAGAGAAAATTACTTTCAGTTTCTAATCATCTTGGGAACTAAGAAACATGTAGAAAACAAACTTTAGGCCCAACATTCAATGGGCCTTACTAAACAAGCCCAAAATTTGAGAAGCGCAAAAGTCCAAAGTCAAATCCGTATGAATACGAAGACGAACAAAGGACTCTGCCGACCATCTGCCACGTAATAATAACAGAAACACACAAAAATGGAAAATTAAATACAAAAGCAGACTCCACTATCAATAAATTACGAAAATACCCCCCACACACAGTGGCGTCTCTTCTTCCTCCTCTTGGGCTTTCCTCGGAGCTCCTGAAAGCTCTCCTCTTTTTTTTAATAAACCCTAAAACCCTTTTTACTCCCATCTATACTTACACATACTCTGTATCTACTCTACACATTCCTCAGCCTCTCTCAAAATCATGGAAGCTCCTTCTATGAAACAGCAAGAGTTCACTCTAGCCTCAGTCACTGATCTCAGTTCCTCCTCATCTCCTTCGTCCTCCTCCCCTGTTTTAGCTACCTTTTCCTGCGTTAATGAAATCACGGAACTTCGATTTCAGGAATCTGAATCGGCCCATGGTTTCGGTTTCGATCTTAGCTCTACTCAGGTGGCTATAGATTCGCTTTCGATTATCAAAGTTTGAAACTTTTTTATATGCTTAATTGAGTAATGTAGAGAAAGTGATGTAACTGTTCTTGTGCTGGGTTTGCGTTCTTGGAAACAGTTGCTGATAACTATTTTTAATCTGTGTGTTTTGTTCAGTTGTTCAAGTTGCGGCCGCTTCAGTTCATCTGTGTTTCTGATAGTTCGGATTCCATAAAAGAGGTGAGACTTGTCTTTTTTTTGTTCAATGAGTTTCCCTTTTACGTGATTGGTTTCTAGGAGATTGATTTTGTTTCTAATTTTTGTTGTTGTTGCTAGTTTCGAATATGTGTAATTTGATATGAAAGTTGTTACCTTAGTGTGTCTGATATGTAAATTCTCCTGATTTTCAATCAGAGTTCATTCTCTCGAGGAGTTGTGATAAAGTTTAGAGATGAGAAGGAAAGCAATGATTTTTCTGAGTCATTTGAGGAGTGGACAAAGGATGCTGTTGGAAAAGGTGCGTCTTTGTACATTGTTTAGGTTCTTTAAGAAAAGAAAATGTTCTTAGGTGCACTTGACCTTATGTGTATGAGTATTTCATGGTTCATGAGTATACTTATGTATAAAATAATCTGCACTCTGCCTTTATCCTTCACCAAGTACCCCCATTTTTTATGATTCACTATACTGTTGCTCGTGATCTTTCTTTGATGCCTTTTCATTCTTTCGTTTTCAGGATCATCCTTGGCAAACGGAACAGTTTCAGATGGTAAAAGCAAGTTCGACAATAAGATAGAGGCTGCTTCAGCCAAAATGTATTTCCATTATTATGGTCAACTTCTACATCAGCAGAACATGCTACAGGATTATGTGAGGACTGGTAAGACGTCTGGCCTTTGTGCATCGGTTATTTGAGTTTTTTTTTAGTTGGTTTGGGAGAATGAGCATCCATAAGAGGAAAGTTTTAGTTTTCTTCACACAGCTATTTGAATCATGATGATAAGCTCTTTTTTTTTGTGTAATGTTACTGTCTTCAGGTACTTATCATGCTGCAGTCATGGAGAATCGTTCAGATTTTTCTGGGCGTGTTGTTGTAGATGTGGGTGCTGGAAGTGGCATTTTGTCAATGTTTGCTGCACTGGTATGCAATTATTTAAAACTTTCCTGCCGAAATGGTTCTAAAACAACTCTAAAGCATGTGAAAAAATATTAATTATCCCCCCCCCCCCTCTCCCAATTTAGGCTGGTGCCAAGCATGTGTATGCTGTGGAAGCGTCAGAAATGGCTGATTATGCTCGTAAGCTGATCGCTGGAAATCCATTGCTTGCTGAACGGATCACAGTAAGACCTGTAGTCTACTTTTGTTAGTACATTTTTTTCCATGTATCTCCTCCATTTTTGTGATGTTCTTAAATGCGGCACATGTTTAGGTCATCAAGGGAAAAATTGAGGATATTGAGTTACCTGAGAAGGCAGATGTTTTGATTTCTGAACCAATGGGTATGTCATGTGTTTCAGAGATGGATTCTTTTTTTCACATGCTCTTCATGATATGACCTATAATTAAAATATTCTGTGAATCTAGGCACTCTATTGGTCAATGAGAGGATGTTGGAAACATATGTTATTGCTAGGGACCGTTTCCTGTCTCCAAACGGAAAAATGTTTCCGACTGTTGGAAGGTAAAGTTGATCTTTGGTTGTTTTTCTTGTCTATTGCATAAACCTCTTCTTTCTCATGTTACTTTCTCACTGTAGGATCCACATGGCACCTTTCTCAGATGAATTCTTATTTGTTGAAATGGCAAATAAGGTACATACGTCGTCTGAAGTTGCTTATAACATTCATAAAAAAGAAATGGCTGGTTAAGCTTTCACTAATTAGGTTTTCCCACCTCTATGCAGGCTTTGTTTTGGCAGCAACAGAACTATTATGGAGTTGATTTGACACCTCTATATGCATCAGCACACCAGGGTTATTTTTCTCAGGTATATCCATTTACAACTATTTGATCATTGGTTAGTTAGTTTGTTTTTCTCCTTTTTTAAATGACTCACATCAATTGATTTTGTAGCCCGTTGTTGATGCATTTGATCCGAGATTATTGGTGGCTCCCCCGATGTTTCATGTGATAGATTTCACTCAGATGAAGGTATAGCTACTCTCTACGTAATATTTGGTTCCATAGTGTTTCATATATGTAGAATATCTATGTGCAATCGCCCCTGTTTAGTGAATGACATGATCCAAACTCATTTAGCTGTCAATTTATTTTCACAGGAAGAGCAATTTTACGAGATTGATGTCCCGTTGAAGTTCACAGCGTCTGTGTGTGGCAGAGTGCATGGGCTTGCGTGCTGGTTCGACGTTCTCTTTGACGGCAGGTATCAAGCCATAACAACTTATATATGTTATCTTGTGCTTACTTATTTGTTGTCATACAAATTATAACCTGATCTTCTCTGTGTATCCAAACAGCACGGTGCAAAGATGGTTCACAACTGCTCCTGGTGCACCGACAACCCATTGGTACCAAATAAGATGTGTTCTCTCGCAGCCTATTCATGTCATGGCAGGACAAGAGCTCACTGGTAGACTGCATTTGGTTGCCCACAGTGCTCAGAGTTACACTATAAATCTAACTCTCTCAGGTCAATTTTGCTTGCTTGCATCTCTCCTTCCTGAATCATATCAGCTTATCTCTTACTTTGTTTCAAATTTGCTTTTTTTTTTTAAACAGCTAAAATGTGGGGGCCTGGTGCCAATCAGGGTGGAATCCTCCAGACATCATCGTGCAAACTCGATCTGAAGGAACCCTATTATAGAATGTCTCAGCCACAGGTATACCCTGTTGCACAAGAAACACCAGCACAACCGCAAGTAAGCGTTTGTTATTGTCTTGATTAGACAATTGGGATACTATCACACTGTTGTGTGTAATAATGTGGTGCTTTATCATATCTAGAAGTGCGAAATAAAGTCCAGACATAATAGTTTTATCACTATTTTCTCGGTGCAGGACATACAGATACAGAGCGATGACTTGGAAGAAATAGAGTTACTACAACAGAACGCAAACGCTCAGCTTTAGTAAGCAAATGTCCTCTGCATTGCTTCCATCCATCCCATGTCTCTGTACTTTGTGTTTAGTTGCCCTGGTTTTAGCTCCGAAACCTTAACTTCAGGGATTAAAAAACCTTACGTATTTATATTGGGTCCGAGTCGATTTAAGCTATGCATCGCCACATGATTTTTGATTCTCTTTACACAAGTTTAATTGAGTTTTTGGTGCGTAATACTATTTTTGTGAAACTGAACTTTACGATCTGATAGAACTGGGCTCAGTTATGGAACCAAACGAAAAATATTTCGTTCTAGAGCTTATATTAGTAATGAGGTTACTGAAACAAAAAAAAAATGAATTGGAGAATGTACAAAGAGTGCATTGTGCAAATGAATTGTAACGGTATAGAGCAAATTTCAGACTCAGCTGGCTACGGCTGCAGCCACAGGCTGAGGCGGATTAGCAACAATGACACTGAAGCAGCGTCCACAAAGAGTAGGATGGTCAGAAAACGTCCCGACCTGGCCCGAGTAGTTCCAGCACCTCTCACACTTGGATCCCTCGGCTCGTGACACACCAATCCACACTTTGTTTTCTCCCTCCACATACTCTCCCGTGTGCTGCACACTACTTACCATCTCCTTCTCCATCGACGACAGTACCTCAACCTGCATACATCCCATTTGGGTGTACTAAGTAGTTGTTCTGTACTGAAACTTATCGAGTGGCTATTATGATGTCAATTGAGTTTTTAAGAAAAAAAACCACGAGATTTAGTGCTTACCTGTGATGTTATGAATATGCGTTGCAGTGTGTCAGCTTCATTTTGAGCTTCACACATCTGTAGTAACTTTGAGGCCATGCCTGCATCTGCGGTATGAAGATACACCTTTGCTTCTAAACTAGAACCGATTAATTTCCCATTACGTGCGAGCTCCATGACTTTGTTCACCTCGGTCCTCAACTGTCACATAAACACCATAAGCCTTTTTAAGATCCTCATTACATAGCAGGCATTAAGAAACCGATGTCTATAGGAAGAAGAAGGAAACAAAGATTAAAACTAAAATGTCATCACGCAGATTCTTAACTTCATCTCCACTAAGCAGTTAAGGAACTCTAATTATTATCTACAACATGTGTAGCTGAGGAAATTGCTGAGAGTTTATCCGCTATGATTCTAGGAGATTTTGTTATACCTCGAGAAGCCTTTCCCAGAAGAGAATATCTTCAGCAGGAAATGATAGCCATTGTTCGTTCAACGTAGGCCATTTAAGCTCAAAGACAAACTTTGCTGCAGAGCCATCTTCGTTTCTGTACTCAAATGGGAGATTTTGCCAGACATCTTCTGCTAGGTGAGGTACTATCGGCGCGATCACTCTCAATATGGATAAAAGATGTGTTGAAAGAACTGTTTGACAGCTTCTTCGGGTAAAACTCGAAGTTCCCCTGAGAGTACATTGAATAGCACAGACGTATTGCAATCAAAGATTGATAAGCCAAGGTCTACATAGGTTGGTAGCAAATATCAACATAGAGAAATGAAAAACTTACCCAGTATACAGTCTATCTTTAGCAATATCGAAGTAAAAATTTGACAAGTCGACAATTGTGAATCGTTGTACGATCTGAAATAAAGAAAGCTCACTTAATAATACGGACCATCTAAACACATGAAACGAAATAGCAAAACACAACACAAAACCAGTAATTCAAATAAAAGAGGAAGCCCCACTGTATGTAAGATGCGTTGCATTACGAGATTCAGTGTCGATCTGAATATACACTAATATACCTACTTCCCTTTCATCTCAATGGATAGAGACCCAACTGGTCAAATCTGACTTATGGTTTCTTAGATAGTTAGACAAATTCGAGCTTCTAATCAATAAACTACGTCTTGTACTGGCAATCTATCTATGTCCACCATCACAGGCAAATGAAAACATATGTGAATGAAGTAGAACATTCAATAAGGTTTACAGTTTTTAGTTGTTCCCTCTCCGCGATATCACATTTAGGCAGATAAAAGAAAACTTGCCCAGTCATAAAATGTTACACGTTTAAAGAGACTACTTTGTAGCGCTTTTGATCAGTTCAACTGTATCAAAATAAGATGGTGAGGTTTAGTACCTGGAATATTTTGAAAAACTGGTAGTTCTCGTAACACTCTTTTATGTTCTTTACAACGTTCTCAAGCTGGAAGAGAGCATGCTGATCAATGATGGGTAAATCCTGGTACGGAACAGCATTATCAACCTGCAAACACCCATAATTTACGTATTAAATATTGTCGCCCACGCCAAAATACAAAATAGAAGCAATAAACCTTGGATGGTGGGTGGGCAAGAGGAAAAAAAAATACTACTCTATATAAAGCTTAGAGTTAAAGACATACACTCCAATCATGAAGATTCCCCAAGAGATATCTCAACGTTCCTCTCAACTTCCTATATATATCAGACATTTGCCGAAGAATCTGTGGGCCTATCAGTACATCCCCTGTGTAATCTACACTGGAAACCCAGAGACGCATAACATCAGCTCCATAAGCAGGTGCTTCCTGGCATAAGAAGACAAACCCTTGTCAATAAATAGAATCTATGGATAATAAAGATGTTTTAACACAATGCGCATGGTGATTTATTCAACTGACGAACCTTTGAATTCTTCCCCCCTTCAATGACCATACGTGGGTCAACCACATTACCCACAGACTTGCTCATTTTCATACCCTTCTCATCCAGTACAAAACCATGTGTTATAACAGCAGAATAGGGGGCCTTGCCTATATACAACAATACAAAATGTGAAAAAGGTCAACTTACACCAAGAAAGCTAAAATCAGTATAATGATCTCAATTTATGGAGGCAGTTATAATGGGGTGGATTTATCACCTTTTGTTGCGATGCTTGTTAACAAAGAACTCTGGAACCACCCACGATGCTGATCTGTACCTTCTAGATACACATCTGCAGGGAAAGTAAGACCCTCACGTTTCCCCAACACACCAGCCCAAGAGGAACCTAACAAACATTTGAGAAAGAAAGTGATGACAAAATAGTTGTTTGGTGCTTTGTACAATTTACTTTTAATGAACATTCTTATATTATAGTACCTGAGTCAAACCAGACATCCATTGTATCAGTCCCTTTTTCATAATCAGCTGCTTTATCACGATATTTCTCAGGAAGTAGGTCTTCCACCGACATATACCACCATGCATCACTACCCTTTTGGGAAATTATAGCTGCCGGACAAGGTTTTCAAATAAGGTTACAGAAAATCCATAGCTACTACGTCGAAAAGGAAGATAACAAAACACAGCCAGTAAGGCAGTAAATAGCAAACAGAAAAGAGACAGTATAGGCCTTACATTTAACATGGTTAACTGTGTCTTCGTTCATGAGGGGTTCTTTTGTCTGAACATGATAAAAGACAGGAATAGGGACACCCCATGCCCTTTGTCTAGAGATGCACCAATCAGATCGGCTTGAAGTCATGGCAGATATTCTGTTTACTGCCTGAATGACAATTGCCAAAAGATACCAAATCAAACTCCAAACAATATAACATGCAGCTCTAAGAAAGATAATTTAAAAACGCTATATCAAGAAGAGAGCAAGCGGTACGATATCATCCCGACAATGAGAAAATCCGAGACCAAGATGGACAAGATCATGTGCTGTGAGTCGCATTTCACAGCTTACATCCATCCATACATGATACTTTCAACCCGTACACATAATATCAACATATAAACTCAGCATGTAGTTAACTTGGTACCTGATGTGGTATCCATTTTACATTGTTGATTGCATCCATAGTGGTGTTGCGAAATCCTTCAACCGATGCGAACCATTGCTCGGTCGCTCTAAATATCGTAGGTTTCTTAGTTCGCCAATCATATGGGTACTTATGAGCTGCATAAAAAAAATAGGAAATAAAATTATACTTAGGAGAAAATATTCTCAAATGGTTGGTCCAAAAGGCATCTGAAGCAAACTAACCATAAGATTCTTCCATGACCAGAGACATATTTTCATCCAGGTAACTGACAACAGCACTATTCCCATCTCCAAGGACAGAGAGTCCTCTAAACTGTCCAGCTTCTTCAGTGAAGTTTCCTCCATCATCCACAGGAGAGAAAATAGGCAGCCCATACTTCAGGCCAGTAGCATAATCCTCCTGACCATGACCAGGGGCAGTGTGGACCAACCCTGTTCCTGATTCTGTAGTTATGTAATCACCCCCTATAACGACTCGACAGTCCCTGTTGTCAATTGGATGTGTGTACCTACAACCATGATGACACACTATAAACCAAGGGGTTCAATTTGTAGCAATATGCGATTTCTTTTATTCTTAGAATTGAAATGTAACCTGCAGCCTTCAAGATCAGAACTCAGGAGTGTTTTAGTAATGATAAGCTTCACACCCCATTTCGCTTCTAATGTTGGCACAAGGTCAGTCGCTACAATCACGAAAAGCTTTTGTTGATTCTTCAGAACTTTCCCCACCATTTTCTTTTTGTTGCTTGTAGACGCAGATTCATTTTCCGAGGATGTATGCACTTCAACAACAGAATACTGAAGCTTTGCATTCACCGCAACAGCTGAAAGTTGTACAAGAAGAAAAGGAAGAAGTGTCACTAAATGCTTATATAGCATTCAAATACGAAAAACCACACAAAGAAACTTATCCTTGCATCTAAGTTGAAAAGAGAGATGGGAAAGAACGGAAACAAAGGTAGGATGCATTGCGGCAGCTGAGAGTAACAGTACGGATGCATTTTTTAATACGACATTTACCAGCATTAGCAGGAATAGTCCATGGTGTAGTTGTCCATACTGCCAAGCATGTATTAGGCATAAACTCTTCTAAAAGGCTTTTTTTCACTCCGCCAACCAATTTGAAAATAGCATATATGCTTCTTGAAATATGACCCTCCGGATACTACATGTGAAGGAAGATACAGGTAGGACTTACATAAGACAACCAAGGCAAAGTGTGAAACTAAACATTCATTCATAAAAGCGGCATGCATTAAGAAGAGGAATAGATAAATGCATTTAATCAGTGTATCGAGGATATATAAAGCAATACTCTCGGTCTAATGTACTACAGATCACATAATGTCAATAAAAGGAAGAAAAGGAATAGCAAGACTGGTATGATTTTAATAGACTTTAGTTTTGCTCTGACCTGTACATAATTTATTTTCTTCTTAGATCATTTAAGATGAAAACGGGACTTTTACCTCTAATTCAGCTTCTGCGAGAGCAGTACGAGATGATGGGCTCCAGTGAACTGGTTTCCTACCTCTATAGATATACCCTTGCAAGGCCATTTGGCCAAATACTTCAATCTACAATTGTATGATAAAAGTATATATAAAATTTATCAGGCTTTTGAAACCTTACACAACTCTAATAATAATCATTTCCTGCGTGGTTATTTAGTCCAGTGCATAATGTGGGAGGTGAGACCATTACCTGGGCCGCTTCATATTCCGGATCAAGAGTGAGATAAGAATTGTTCCAGTCTGCCCATACTCCAAACCGCTGTAAACACCAAGTATTATGTGCTAAATGTCAACTGAATGACCAAATAAAATAATCTCTCATAACTAAAATGCCCTGCGAGATCTAAAATCATAATTACTGATGCATTCAAAATAAGAACTCAGGTATGGGATAAAGCTTGATAGCCACCTTAAATGTTTCCATTTGTGTTTTGACTGTTGCTTTGGCAAATTTCGCAGCCTTTGCCCTCAACTTTAGTGGTGTAAGTTCCCTTCTCACTTCCTGATCCAAGGACTGCAGAACTGAAATGTTTGACAGTTACAGCCAAATTAGTCAGGCAATTAACAAATGCAGAGTTACTTTCATATTGTAGTGTTCTCAAAGGTCCATAACTATTATTTACTTGCCTTTCAACTCAATTGGAAGGCCATGGCAATCCCAGCCAGGAACGTACTGAACTTTATAGTTTTGGAGCAGCTGGATGAAGAAACGGAAAATTTGATGAGAAGAAACTCCACTGTTGGGTAAAAGGAAAAATACAGAAGCCATAAGAAGAGTAAATGCATCTCCAAGTAAGGAAAAGTGAAATACTCTATAGCGATTAATGATATCCTTCAGTATCTTGTTAAGAGCATGACCCATATGTAAGTCACCATTGGCATAAGGAGGACCATCATGAAGAACGAAACTCCCCTGAAAATCCAACAAACGATCTCAGACACCAGTTCTGAAGAAAACTTGATGGAAGAGAATTTCGAGAAACTCACTCCATTGTTATTATCAGAAACTCTCTTGAAGACCTGATTCTCGTCCCACAACTTCTGGAGTTCAGGCTCTCTCGTCAAAGAATTCGCTCTCATACCAAAACCTGTCTTTGGCAAATCAACTGTGTGCTTGTACTTCCCTTCTTCTTGCTTTTCCCCTAACCAAACACAATAACAAATGAGTGCCACACTGCATAAAAATATTAGTAAAGAAGTAAAAAGCAGAGAGACGCAAACCTTCAGATGCTTTCTTTGCTGCCATAACAGGCCCACGAGATCGTCGCTTTGATGAATGACCAAACTCGTTGTTTGGTTGAGTCGAAAACCGTGAGACGTACATGAAAGAAAACGCCTTGACGGGAGACCTTCCCTTGGCAAGAAAGGAATCCAATGGTGTGTTTCTCCTTAAATTTGAACAATTTCTACCTGTCAATACCTGAACGGGCACAAAGCACAATCTCAAAAACTATTTTCACTACAGAACAATACAAGAAACTATATGAGAATGACGGGTGAAGTGTTCTTTTCCAAGAAAGTTCCTAATACGAGCCTGTATCTCTGTCTCCGGCTAGTTAGAATTATCTCTTTCATCCAACTTTTACTCGGAACCGTAAGCCCATTGTTCGGCCATTGCTCAGCCCGAGAGATATAATTCAACCCATTAGGTCAGAACAACTTAGGGCAAACAGGTAAGGAGGTTTATCTATAAAAGGAGAAGGAAACCGACTGAAAAAAGGACCCAGACTTGAAGACACACACTTGACGGCTAGAAATTAGAGTTTTTACTCAATTGTATTTCCCGCCGCCTTGCACTTTCCCGGCTAGCTCAGACGAGCACCCCTTACTTTTTCGATTAAACTCTCTTTTGTAAATCGTTACTCTTTCCCGATCAACATAAACGCCTTTGAAATAACCAACCGTCGAGCTTAGTCTATAGTCTATCTGTACCGAATCCCGACCGAACTCAGATTAAACACTCAGAGATCCATAACTCAAGTTAACTATTTGCAATTTGAGAAGAAGCCTCTGAAATTTTATCGAACAATTGGTGTGCAATAAGTAAAACCTCAACTTCTATATTTTAGATACTGAGAAAGGCGATCACTTTCCTATTACCCAAAACAAATGGAGTAAACGGAGATTACAGATTCGAAGTAATCTTTATTAACTTTCACATACTCTGTAAGATGATGATTGCACCATTGCCATTGCAGCTGCTTCCCTGGGATTTCCCGCAATGGATTTGAACAAGGAAGACATCTTCTACAAATTATCTCTCTATTTCTCAGCTCATTTTCATCTCACGGGATTCCCTACGGCGAAACAAAGGTTGAGTGAGAGAAGGAAGAAGAGAAACGTCGACGACAAACTCAGAAAGTTATGTGTGTGGATAAACTGAACGTTGGCGCTATAACCAATAGGCCTGGGCATTCGGATAACCGGTTCGGATTCGGGTCGGGTTTTTCGGATTTCGGATATTTCGGAACTAGAGAAAGTGGTACCGATCGGATAATTTAAAATTTCGGTTCGGATCCGGTTCGGTACCTGTCGGATCCGGTTCGGATCCGGTTATATCCGAAGTAACCAAAAAATTAAAAAATTCGGTTTAGTTCTTAGTGTATTACCAAACCATTTAATCAAATAGAACCCAAAATAATCTAAAAAACGACTATAATCAAAATATCCAAAAAGATATAAATAAGATAACTAAAGTTACAATACAATAACATAACAAAAACATTTTGATATAATCAAACGAGAGTTTAAACTCCAAAATGAAAAAAACATAGCATCCGATTTGAAAAAAACATAGTATTCGACAAATATTTTACATGAAAGTAAGCAAGATTACCTTATAACTGAAAAAATGAGAAAATAAGTAAGAAAATTATTTTCTAGTCCATATTGAGGTGAGTATCAAACTTTAGAAACATAAACAAATTGTGTTAAGAACTAAGAATCGGGTATTTTCGGATAGTTGTTCGGATCTCGGATAATACCCGATCCGACCCGGTACCCGAAACAAAAATGAAAGCATACCCGATCGGGTATTTCACCATATCCGAACCCGATCCGAAACCCGAATTTTCGGATCGGTACCGGTTCGGATCTTCGGATCCGGGAAATATGCCCAGGCCTAATAACCAACTCTCTTCACTTTTGCGGTTTTATTCATTGATCCCTAAATTTCCTGTATTTTCCACTAATATCCCTTTATCTAATAAACTATCATATGTGGCCCCTTATAACACCATTAATCAAATTCTTGAACAGAATAGAAATACAGAATCTTTCAAATTACTATTATTTTGAATATATTAATATTATGAAAATTTCATACCAAAATAGAAATTCTTTTTCAAACTAATAATTTTGAAATATTCAAAACTAATTTTAATATTTCATATTAATTACTATAAATATAACTTCAGAATTTATGTCGAGAACTCTCCATTTAAAATGCTTTTATAGATTTTGGAATTAGATTTAGTTCCCGATCGCAATTTGGATTAATAAACTTGATAACTAATGTTCATTGTATTTGGATTGGAATGTCCTCAAATGTTCATGATTATGATAATTAATTAGTTGAACCAAAAAGACCGATATATAATCGGAGAAACATGCATAACTATTTAAAGTTATCGTTAATAGAAAACACACACACACTAATAAAACAAACTCTTCTTAGTTGGAACAAGAGGTCTCGCGTGAGTATAGATCCCAGCAACAACGCTCGACCACACCATCGCTGCCCACTTTAATTATTCAAATAGACCAACACTTCTCTCAATTCTGTAATCATCAAAAAGAGAAAGTTAACCAAAAGATCGAAATGGCTAGTGGAAGTGAGCGTGTGGTGGTCGTAGGGGTCGATGATTCATCTCATAGCTACCACGCACTAGGGACAGCTCTCGAACTCTTCTTTACACCTTTCAAAACAAACCCACAATTCAAACTCGTCGCCATTCACGCCCGTCTCACAGCGTCTCACCGCAACCTCCTGTAACGCCTCGACCGTCCACAGCTAATGGCCCACTCATGCCCGCTCTCTCGGCCTATGGGTCCATCCCGTTCCAACGGTCGGTTCGTTAATTTTCTGAGACTCGAAATCATTATTTAGTAACCATGCAATCACCACATGACCTTTCCCCGTGCTTTGGCCTCATTCACACGGTATCGCAAATCACTTCTCCGATAGGTCACCCATCCTTAGACTATTCCAGCTCAAGTACGTTTAACTCTGGAGTTCTAAATGGATGTGCTCCCGAAAAGGTAAATGCATTTTAATGACATATGTAGCCAAATCAATTCTCTCAAGCTTTTCCATATATCACAACTCGGAATGTTACACCTCCGTCCTCAGCTTTGCTGGACCTGGAACGGTCGATATAATACCGTTGGTGGAACAAGATTTAGACAAGACTGCGGAGTTGGTTAAGAAGAAGTGTACCAAAGTGTGCTCGGCTAAATCCGTTGAGATCACTTCGTTTGAGGTTATAGAAGGAGATCCTAGGAACATAATGTTGGAAGCAGCGGAGAGACATAATGCATCTGTTCTTGTTCTTGGGAGTCATGGTTATGGAGCTGTCAAGAGGGTGTTTTTGGGGAGTGTGAGTGATTATTTAGCTCATCATGCTCATTGCTCCGTTATGATCGTCAAGAAGCCTAAGACTAAACATGCTTCTGATGATAAACACTGATGAGAGAAACAAGACGTCTCTCTTCTGTTTCATATGTTACGTACCATTTTGTTTCTTGAATAACTTTGTAACTTGTGTACATTTCTTCCCTAACGTCAATATCGTTAATGTATCTCTTCATTGTATATTTGTATTCACTAAATGAATTGGTTCTTGTTTGTCATATTCTCTTTGATCTGCTTCAATCAAATCAAATCTCTATTGATGACCTAACTTGTAAAAAAGTTGATTCAAGAATCAAATACAGTTATTGCGTCTAGATTATGAAATTTCAGGGGTCATGTTTAGACTATAACAAACTTAATTATCGTAGAGGGTGAAAAGTGAAAACGCAAATGGAGCGGTCAGATTCTAATGCTTAAAGAATTTTGTTTTTAAATGTATAAATTAGGGTCTAATTTTTAAATTTTTAATTTATACTTTTTAATTTTGAGATTTTAAATTTCAAAAGAAAAGTTAAACATATATAAATAGGATAATTAGTTTTTAAAACTATAATATTTTAAAATGTAAGGTTAATATTTTTTTGAACATGTCCTAAAAATAATTTGATAGGGAGCTGAGTGAAAATGAGAACAAAACAACAATCCAAAGTTACATTCTTCAAAGTTACATTACTTGCATGTGCTAGCATGGTCTGATACTAATAGAGTCAGGGACATCTACTGGATATGACTCGATGAAGTCTAACCATTTGTTGTCTGTGTCAGGCTCCACTTCTCGGATGCATCTCCAGACCGCACTGTTACACTTAAACCCACTTCCAAAAGCAATCTGCAACACCTTATCCCCTTTTTTCATTCTCCTTTTTGCTTCCAGGTAAGAGAGTGCGTACCAAATGGAAGAAGAAGAAGTATTCCCAAACCTATGAAGAGTCATCTTTGATGGCTCTATGTCTTCTTTCGTCAAGTTCAAGTTCATCTCCATTGCTTGAATCACAGCTCTTCCTCCAGTATGTATGCAGAAATGCTCAAAAGCTTTCTTGAAGTTCGGTGTATAAGAAGAACTCGGCTTATAGATCTTGCAAAGAACGTTTTGCATCACATATTGCAATAGCTCTAAGTAAGGTAACACCAAAGGACCTAGTGAAGTTAGGTTCATCTTCAACACATCTCCAGCCATGTTGATTACATCTTTGGTTATGGACACTCCTTGCTTTAACTCAGAGTCTATGTCTTGATAGATACATCGGTAAGCTCGATCATCTTTAGCTTTGTTTGTCCTAACAACATGCAAGAGCTCATACTTTGCGTTTCCTCTGTCTTGTTCATTGCTAGACATCAACACTGCAGCTGCTCCCATTCGGAAGAGACAGTTTGTAAGAAGCATAGATCTGTCTTTGCCGATATACCAATGCGTATTCAACGCTTCTGTGCTGACAACAAGAGCCAAGGAGCCTCGGTGAACTTTTAGCAAGTCGTTAGCTAAAGAAACTGATAGAATCCCAGCTGCACAGCCCATTCCTGACAGGTTAAAGCTCTTGATATTGCTTCTCATGTGGAACTTGTTGATCACCATTGCACTAAGAGACGGTGTAGGTGCATGTAAACTGCAGTTTGTTATCAGTATGTCTATGCTTCTTGGGCTTAGTTTGTTTTTCTTGAGGAGATTCTCAACAGAGGTGAAGAGAGTGGTCATGGTTTCGGTTTGGACCGAGGTGAGACTTTTCTTGAGGGGTATTTCCGTCAGAGAAGGAGGAATGCTGGTTTGGTTGCTTAACCAGGACCTCTCAAGAACCCGGGCTTGGAAATCGATACTCTCTTGATCAATCTGGTTAGCTAAGTAGATGGTCTCGAGAAGAGTAGACATAGGGAGGCGGTTTGAGTCTGGGGCTCGGTAACAAGTGAAGTCAAGCAAGTAAACTTTGACTCTTCTCCTAACTCTTTGGTAGATCAAATGCAATACTAGCAAACAAGCAAAGATCTCAAAGATAGAACCACTTGAGCTGAGAAGTGTTGTCAGCTCTGACATGGTCAAAGAGATTGGTGAAGCTTTGTGTATGGTTTGGTTCATTTCACTTTATTCTTTTAGAGTTTAGTTTTTGTCATGGATTATTGATTAGCCCACTGTAGTTGTTTACATTAAGAGATAATAGAAAATGAAATTATCATGTGGAAGTTGTTGCAGAGGATTTCACTGCGTTAGGTAATGCTTTTTTTTTGTTCAGCATTCTTTCTGTGTGATTTTGTAACAATTAGTCTCAACACGTCTTCTTGCTTGTCTGATTAGTTAGGTTCTAACTAGGGTGGTGGACTGGTGGGGGTAAGGGTTTAGGTTTAACCAGCCATGTGTTGATTAGTCGTATGAAAGATTTTACTACATAATTTTGTGTAATTGCCTTGAAGGTTGGCAATCAAGTTTCGTATACATGGCCTCATGCAAGTCACGCTACATTCTTTAGTTTTTATCATTTTTTATCTCATCAAAGAAAAGGTAAAGATTATGGTGTAAACCTCATACGGGAGCCGTAGTCTATTGATTAAGGTTTAAAAGCTTTTACACTCAAATATAAGATTAGAATCTCAAACAATGCATTTTTTTGCAGATTATAAGATATAAAATTTATTGGAGATTCTAGAGTACTGAAAAAATGATCATTCGTTGTGGTCGTTTGCTACAGAAAAAATTTGGTCATCGAAGATATTGTACATGCATAAGTGTCCATCGATCTAAGTTTTTTGTTGAAAGTTTTATCGTGAAATTATTATTTGTGGAATTGTTCATCAATATCGTATATATTGCACCTACTCGAACATCATATCTAATAGAATTAGAAATTATATAATGATTTAGTTGGTGATTTACCCACCCTTAAATTCAACTACTATGGAGAGCATAACATTGTAAGTGATATATAGTGAAAAAGTTTTTTTCTTAAGTGATTTGTCTATTATATTACTAAAATGTATTTATAGTTTAGAACAAACATCTAGAAAAAAAAAAATACAATTAAGTTCGGTTTAGCTGGAATAGTAAAAAGTTAGATGATTTATGGAGAAGCATCATATGGTAATTGTAAGTTAAATTGATATTTCGAACCTCTCAAATATCAACACACCACCTATGGAATGGAACTCACGAACTGATTAAACATGCCTTAGAGACCCATTAGCTGTGGTCGGGGCATTACAATCATGCTTTCAGGCGCATGGCCGTCATAATGACACAACAAGTAGGTTACAGCAATTACATACATTTTAGATTCTTTGGTTAGCTTTGGCAATAACTATGAAAGTGAAAGACCTAACACATGAGCATGAAGACGTAGAGGTATTAAATGAATGGGGTTTGACTTATCATGAACAAGTGTTCACACAGATCCACAACACAACATGATTGAATCAGCTGGATGGGGCAAAACCATTAAATTCTCGGGGGGTAGAATTATCAAATCTATGGATTTGAAATACTTTGTAAGTTAATATTTTTGACTTGAATTATTCATTCATCTTCGTAGTATAATCATTCTACAGAGTGTCGACGAGTGGACCGTGATTCGTTCAAGGACAACGACTTCTACTGTTTGGTCACTCTGTTGTTGTCTGTTACGTATCATCATATATAATAAATGTTTTTTTCAAAGCAAAATCTCTATGTTATAAGAAAAACTTTAGATTCTGTGGTCACCTTTGGCAATAACTATGAAAGTGAAAAGACGAAACTCACAACGCAACACATGAGCATGAAGTCGTAGAGGTATTAAATAGATGGGTTTGACCCATCTTGAACAGTGTTTTATATAGACCCAACGTGTTATTGTCACACAACATGATTGAATCAGTTTGGTCGGCAAAACCATTGGGTACGTAGAATGAACAATCAACGTGTTTATTGTTGATTACATTCATATTCGTAGTATTAATCATTCGAGAGAGTGTCGACTAGATGACCGTGATTCGTTCGGACAACGACTTCTGCTGTTTGGTTACTCTGTTTTTGTCTGCTACATACTACCTCATCCGTTCCATTAAAATAGAAGTTTTGAGATTTTTTTTTTGTTTCATGAAGATAGAAATTTGTAGTTTCCAATACACTTTGTTATGTAAATAATTACGTTTGTTATTTGTTAAAAGGAAGAGCCAAACGCAAACGCTTCCTGCTGCTTATACAAAATTTATAGATCTAAACCGCAACCTTTTTTGCGTTTACGTTTCCATTTTCTATTATTCTAGTATAATTTTCATGCTAGTGTGGCGATTCATATGCTGTAAAAAGATGAAGCTAGTTAAGAACATGCCTAGCAATTTTATTGAGATCTTGATCTCTTGAACAAGCCTACTAACTTGATAAGACACATGATCAGCTTTTAAATAATTAGTAGTATACATAGTTTTGGTCTTTGGAACATGTACAAGTCCACATGGAAAAATACAAAAAAAAAAAAAAAAACAGAGTAAATGAGTAGGAGGCCCTTTTTCCCCTGTCTCTTTGGCTTTGCAGAATCATTCATATCATCATATGTAGTTTCATCTCATGGACCCCTTTATGTCCTATTCTACACGTTATATAATAACAAAATCTTCTGTTCTTTGTGTCGTTGATCCACTTAACAATATTAATGCGAAACAAAGTTTGCACTGTTTTGATTTTTAGAGAATCAGGTCATTGCTATCATCAGTGATGTATGTAACAGTACAATCTTTGTTATTGCCTTCATTGTGTGGGTTACAAGATATTAAAAAACAAAACAATATTTTGGAGACAATGGAATCATTATGCATGTGCCTTTTGATTCACTCATTTAACACAAAACTCACACTTAAAAGGCAGTCAAACCCCTTAAAACCTCCTCATTGATTGGCTTTTCCAGTTAGGTGATTTGTTACTAATTTAATTAAGAAGCACATCATAAATCACAACATAAAGCAAGACAGATGGTCCTTCTAAGCAGAGATTCTAGAGACAAAATAAGGATTAAAAATATAGTGCAACCAAGAGAAAAAAGACAAGCAAACAGAAGAAAGTTGCCCAAGTATTCTAGAGAGAAAATAAATGCATTATTATCTCTAGTCTTTTAACCTGGTTTCTTAACTTATGATTTGATATTTTTTTGTTACACTTTTCGGCTAAGAGACGACTCTTAGAGCATGATTATCTCTGAACCCTTTAATGGAGTTCTTAAATTTTACTTTTTTTTTTGTGTCAGATTTTTTTTTTTTAAAAAAAAAAAAAAAAAAAAACCAATCGCGGGCCGACACGTGTCAGTGAGGCCCGTGAACAGTGCAAGAGACGGTTCTTATTTAAGAGATTTTAGAACCGTCTCTTGCACTGTTCACGGGTCCCACATGTCAGTGGGGCCCGCGAACAGTGCAAGAGACCCCAATAAGATACCCCTTTAATCATGCTCTTATATCTCTTATTTAAGAGACGACTAGTGATCAACCCGCCCTACGGGCGGGGTATGCAAATAAATAAAAAATAATATATTTTAAATATTTAGTTTACTCTTCATAAAATATAACATTCATTTATATTTTTTATTTCTTATTCATTTGAAAAATATATATTTGAACTGAAATTGGTTTTTATATATATATATATATATATATATATATATATATATATGTTTATTCAAAAAATCAGGTATGTAAATTTTTGTTTATTCGGTTTATTTTGGTCTATTTATGTGTATTAAGTTTAGTTGGTTGATAAATCGGTCTTTACTTGCCAACCGAACCATAAACCAATTAAAATTTTAATATTGACTGATTGTTTTATAGTTATTTTGAAATTTTATATTGGAATTATAAAATGTGAGCTGATGTAGATTATATGCATTGTGCTCTTTTCATAATCTGATTTTCGCGTACTCTTCTAAATTTACCTTCACATACAATTTTGTGTTTTCATACTAATATTTCTATTTCTTATATTGTATATTTACTTATTATTTATATATTTTTATATTGTATATTTACTTATTAATTATTTTTATTTCTTATATTGTAATATTTCTATTTCTTATCTTGTATATTTACTTATTATTTATATTTTCTTATATTGTATATTTACTTTTTATATCAAATGATAATATTGTGATATATGTTTAATGTAATATTTCTATTTTTATATTATATATTTACTTATTATTTATATTTTTTATATTGTATATTTACTTTTTATATCAAATGATAATATTGTGATAAATGTTATTGTAATATTTCTATTTCCTATGTTGTATATTTACTTATTATTTATATTTCCTTATATTGTATATTTACTTATTAATTATTTTTGTGTTTTTAATAATAATGTCACATGACTTTTTTGAGAGAAAAATTATAATATTAATGTAATATTTCTATTTCCTATGTTGCATATTTACTTATTATTTACATTTTCTTATATTGTATATTTACTTATTAATTATTCACATGGCTTTTTTTGAGAGAAAAATTTACGATGATGTGGACGCTCTCTGGAGCCAAGGATAGTCCCTTTTAATAGTATAGATTTACATTTTCTTATATTGTATATTTACTTATTAATTATTTTTGTGTGTTTTAATTATAATGCCACATGGCTTTTTTTGAGAGAAAAATTTACGATGATGTGGACGCTCTCTGGAGCCAAGGATAGTCCCTTTTAATAGTATTTACTTTTTATATCCAATGATAATATTGTGATAAATGTTATTGTAATATTTCTATTTCCTATGTTGTATATTTACTTATTATTTATATTTCCTTATATTGTATATTTACTTATTAATTATTTTTGTGTTTTTAATAATAATGTCACATGACTTTTTTAAGAGAAAAATTATAATATTAATGTAATATTTCTATTTCCTATGTTGCATATTTACTTATTATTTACATTTTCTTATATTGTATATTTACTTATTAATTATTCACATGGCTTTTTTTGAGAGAAAAATTTACGATGATGTGGACGCTCTCTGGAGCCAAGGATAGTCCCTTTTAATAGTATAGATTTACATTTTCTTATATTGTATATTTACTTATTAATTATTTTTGTGTGTTTTAATTATAATGCCACATGGCTTTTTTTGAGAGAAAAATTTACGATGATGTGGACGCTCTCTGGAGCCAAGGATAGTCCCTTTTAATAGTATTTACTTTTTATATCCAATGATAATATTGTGATAAATGTTATTGTAATATTTCTATTTCCTATGTTGTATATTTACTTATTATTTATATTTCCTTATATTGTATATTTACTTATTAATTATTTTTGTGTTTTTAATAATAATGTCACATGACTTTTTTAAGAGAAAAATTATAATATTAATGTAATATTTCTATTTCCTATGTTGCATATTTACTTATTATTTACATTTTCTTATATTGTATATTTACTTATTAATTATTCACATGGCTTTTTTTGAGAGAAAAATTTACGATGATGTGGACGCTCTCTGGAGCCAAGGATAGTCCCTTTTAATAGTATAGATTTACATTTTCTTATATTGTATATTTACTTATTAATTATTTTTGTGTGTTTTAATTATAATGCCACATGGCTTTTTTTGAGAGAAAAATTTACGATGATGTGGACGCTCTCTGGAGCCAAGGATAGTCCCTTTTAATAGTATAGATTCTTAGTTTTTCTTAATTAAGCTAAAAACCGTCTCTTATCTGAAGCTAAAAATCCCGATTAAAAGACTGGGATAATAATAGTCTCACATTATAATGCTTTTCCAGTTGGGTTTTTGTTACTAATTTACTTAATATTTGTAAGAAACTTATCATAATCACAACTTAAAGCAAGACAGATGGTCCTTCTAAGTAGAGATTATAGACACAAATCAAGGATTAACATATAATGTAACCAAGAGAAAAAGACAAACAAACAGAAGAAAGGTAGCCCATCTATCCTAAGTCCCCTCTCTCCTTATTAGACAACAGATGATAATTAACATAGAAGAGTAGTGTGACATTACAATACTATTAGGATATGAAAAGATCATCAACCAACGTTCAAGAACACCTAAAATGATAGAAACTGGCTTTAATTATTTTTATTGTTTAAAGATTAAAAAGACACTTATTGCAAGTCTTTCAATTCAGTTTCTGACGGTCAACAATGATGGAATTGCATCCAAGTTTGGAGTTGTGTTTTTGCTTGTAGAATCTGAAATTGTGCGACCTCTTTTACCATAAGAATAACTGAAAGCTCTCATTGGACTTGCAAAAGCCCATCCCCAGCTTCTATTCCTTCCACCATGACCTTGATGATGTTGTTCAGCTGATGAAGATGATGATGAAGAGGAAGAAGACGATGGAGTCATGATCATAAACCCACCAAAGATCCCACCACATCTCACCATCTCCCTCACACCAACATTACTACTACTACTACTACTACTAACTTTAGCTTTGTTGTTGTTGTTGTTGTTACCTTCTCTCTGTGACTCAACTCTTCTCAAAGTACAATCTCCAAACCCATGTGTGATCCTCTCAAAGAACTCCCCAGAGAAGCTTCTGCTTCCACACCCAACGGATCTGGATCTCGACACTTTCCTCTCGCTCGGTGCAACTGTGACCACAGTGTTGGGGCTTCCATCTTCCTCCACAATCACATCAATGCCGCTTCTGTTACTACTTCCATCTCCATTCACTCTCTTTGACATAGAAGAAGAAGAAGACGAAGAACCCACCGTCGTTGTCTCTGTTTCCGACAAAGTGTTTTCAGTATGTTTTGTATGAAAGTTTCCGACTTTCTTGCTGCTGCTATGGTGTTTGTACGAGTGGAGATGAAGAAAAGACCAAAACCCATTCCTTTTTCTCTGCGTCAAATCGGAACCACCGTACGCCGCCGTCGTCGAGTGGCTTCTCTTGTAGACGATATTTGCCTTCTTCTTCTTGTTCGCCAGCAAAAACGGAAGCTTGTTGTTGTTGTTCTTGTCTGTGACATTTCTGGCTCCGGAGGCGGAGGCGGTGGTGGTGGAGCTGACTACGGAGTCAGATCTGAAGGAAGGAGAGGAAGTGGAAGAAGAGGAAGAGAGGTGTTTGGGGAGAGGGAAAGAGGAAGAGACGAGCTTTCCGAGCTTTTCTTGGAGACATAAAGCACAGATCCCACCAGGGTTCTTTGTGAATGGATGGTTTATGCATTGCATCCCATCACTCATGTCTTCTTGATCCTTTGCTTCCACCATTGGTGACCTTTAGTTTCTCTCTGTTTTTTTAGTGGATGAAGTTTCTCTGTTTCTGTGTATTATGTGAGGAGAAGTAATCAGCTTTCAGGTTTATTTGTTCTATTTTTTTTAGAGAGAGAGANGAGTGGCTTCTCTTGTAGACGATGTTTGCCTTCTTCTTCTTGCTCGCCAGCAAAAACGGAAGCTTGTTGTTAATGTTGTCAGTGACATTTCTGGCTCCGGAGGCGGAGACGGTGGTGGTGGTGGTGCTGACTACGGAGTCAGATCTGAAGGAAGGAGAAGAAGTGGAAGAAGAGGAGGAGAGGTGTTTGGGGAGAGGGAAAGAGGAAGAGACGAGCTTTCCGAGCTTTTCTTGGAGACATAAAGCACAGATCCCACCAGGGTTCTTTGTGAATGGATGGTTTATGCATTGCATCCCATCACTCATGTCTTCTTGATCCTTTGCTTCCACCATTGGTGACCTTTAGTTTCTCTCTGTTTTTTTAGTGGATGAAGTTTCTCTGTTTCTGTGTATTATGTGAGGAGAAGTAATCAGCTTTCAGGTTTATTTGTTCTATTTTTTTTAGAGAGAGAGAGAGAGAGAGGTTGCTTGAGGTAATGAAAATGGAGGGGGTGGTGAAGTAAGTAGAGTCTGGAGAGAAGAGGGGTCGGGTTCCCAGGTGCACGTGGTATACTGACCTCCTCGTGTCCTTTCTCTATCTATCTATAGCTTTCTTTCTCTCAATTTTATTTATTTATTTATTTTCTTCTACGGTTTGTAATAAAACAGTATCACGTCTCAACTCTAAATTACATATAACCACAATTAGTATGAACTAAAAAAAATTAAAAATTAAAAATTAAAAATTAAAAAATGAACTAATCACTGGAGCATGCAAACAATGTTAAAACCCATAAAAATTGATTCTTAATTAATAATTTTTAAAACCGTTTTTACACTATTCATGAGATCTATCATTTAAAAAACCTCTAAAAACTCCGTTATAATCATGGTCTTATGATCTACCTATAAATTACATATAATCACATTTAGTATGGACTGAAAAGCTTATGATCCACCTTATTATTTTATCAACGGTGGCTTATTTTACTATTTCCATATACCATTGGCTAAAATGATCACATTTTGTTGTGTTTTAAAGCCGTTGGATCGATAAGACGAGGCTCACAGCCTCACATGCACGTACATGCCACATACATCCTTCAGCTAATTTGTTTTGTTTTTATTCTTAGGAAAAAGTGGAGAGTAAAAGAGATGGGAAAGATGTCACGCCACCTTGAGAGCACACTACCTACGAACTGCAGTATTTTCTAATTTTATTTTGATTTGACTACATGATGTATATATACTATATACTAATATAGGTTGTATATTAATGCGTGGATTATGGTAATAATAGTAAAATAGAGAAGCTACACGTAATAGTGTAATGTGATAGAGAGACCGAGATGGATTAAAATTATTTTAGTTGCCTAATATATTTAAGGCTAACTTGCATGGACAGGCTCGCAAAAGCCTGAACTCGCTCGCCCATGCATCACCGCCACTCTTCATCTGTTTATTTAATACTTTTTTCTTGAGAAAAAAATAGGGCAATTCTCTTAAATAGCTTTTTTTTAGTTTTTGTCACAAAAATAGCCCTCAAAAAATAAAATGACCAAAATAGACTTTTTTTTTTGAAAATTTGATTTTCTTTTTTATATTTTTTTTTGAAATTTGAAACCCTAACCCCAAACCCACCCCTTAACTCTAAACCCTAAAGTCCAAATTAGTTAACCCTAGGGATATAAATGCATAAAAATGATTTTTTTAGCTTTAAAAAAAACATTTTGGTCATTTTCTTCCTTAAAAACCATTTTTGTGACAAACAAACTAAAAGAGGCTATCTAAAGGAATTTCTCAAAAAAATATTTATTTAATACTTTCACAGTTGTCAAAAAAGAAGTTCTTAAGATGATTTTATTACTTGTTAGAGGATCTCTAAAATAAAGTAATAAACAAACAAAAAAATCATTACTCTATTTATTCTTAGATAGTCCTCATGGCAACGTAGTATCGTCCATCATATTCTTGACGATCAGTGTTTCTACACAAATGAAGTTCTTGTGTTGAAGTCTTGAAGATGTGCTTGTTTCGATTGCCATGTTGCAGAAAAAACATTACATACTTTTTAAGCGTTACGGATTTCTGAATCTTAATGACATCTTGAAATTTAAACAAAGCATATGTTACTGGACTAATAATCTAATAATTAGAAAATTCAAGATCACTACTATTAGTTTAATAGTTTATATATATAATAGTTAAAATATAATGTTGTTTAATCCTTCGAGTTTATTCATGAATTTGATTTCATAAATTTGTAGTAAACTTAAAAATATATATTGAAATAAAAAATATTAATTCGAAGAAATTTCTTAAAACAATTAAAACACGATAAATTTTTGGTCACAATTTTGAGTGATAGGCAAATGCAGTCCTGATTCTTTAGGCCTTTAGGCCCATATAAACTAAGGCCCATACCATTTTTTCCCGCGTAAAGGCAAATGAAAACCTAAAACTATCTTCCCTCAGAAGTTTCGAAAATCTCGAGTCATCATCATCCCGCCGGGGAAAAAATGACAGTCGCCGCCGAAGAACCGTCTCACCACGCTCAGAAACCTCTCACCGATAACGATATCATCCGTCTATCCCAGTACCACCACTGCCAAACCAGTCTCTCTCTCCCTCCCTACCTTCTCTCTCCGACCTCCCACGATCCTCTCCTCTCGTACCTCAAATCCCGCTCCTCTTCACCGTCGCCGTCGAAGCCTGTTTCCGAGTACGTGATCGCTCTTCTATAGCTAATCTCTCTATCCCCGACGAATCCGTCTCTCTCCACTCTCCTCGCCTCTCTTCTCATCTCCTACACTCAGATCTTTTGCCAAATCCCGAGCGATTCGGATTCCCTCAAGACGATTCAGCTCTTCGGAGCTCTGTTACGGTACTTACACGTCAAGGAGATCAAATCCGTAGTCGATTCGATCTTATCTGGTGTGTGTAGAGTTATCACTGTTGACGACGCACAGCTGTTTGATCTATTGCCTGTATGCTTTGATTTATTGCGGAATCCGATAGAATCTAAGGCTAGTGAGATAGATTACGTTAACTCCGTGATAGATCGTGTTCTTAGCTGTGAATGGGAGAAAGGTTTTCTGACGAAAATGGTATCTCTTGCTAAGGAGTTCTCGTTTCTTGATAAGGGGAGAAAGAGTGAGTTGCTGGAGAAGGTGTTTTCGGGTGTTAAGTGTATAGATTTGCAAGACTTGCCTTCACTTGTGTATCAGTTGCTTGTTCTTGCTTCGAAAGGTTTTTGCAAGAGGGAGGTGATTGGAGGAGTTGTTTGCTTTTTTGGTTCCAAAGAGGAGAGGAGAGTAGCTTCTGTTCTTAGGCAGATCGAGGGGACTGTTCTTCTTCATGTGAATTTTGCAGTGAAGCAGGATCCTTCACTGGGGCAAGAGGTTGTGGCGTTAGTCAAGTCTGATCTCAGAGCTTTTAATCATTTTACGGTCGCGGTTCTGTTTTCGGTTGCTAGGGTCAGAAAGTTCGGTGAGAACTCATTGGGGATATTGAGAACGGCTTTGATTAGTGCGTACAACGATTACAGACTCTCCAAGTAAGTAGTAGCAAACTTTCTCTGTACTTGTTTTGGATTTTCATGCGATTTTGTTTCCCGGAATTGGTTATTTCTCTGCACCCGTTTAGGTGAACTCTCCTTTGCTTTATATTCATGTGTCTAGAAGAAAACAATTTACAATTCCTAAAAAAAAAAAAAAAAAAAAATTTACAATTCCTTTCACCTTTGGTAAAAACAAGTTCAAAGAAGTCACGTAATAGCTTTTCATGGGAGCTCAATTAGAATGAAAAATGTATTCTCTTACTTACGTGTTAGGATGTAGGAAACACTTCTGTGACGTTTGACCATGTAGGATACATTTTACCAATTCTTTTTGCCGATGATATACAGAGATTGCAAGTGGCTACCTGATGAGCTGAAGGAAGAGAGTTTACTGCATGCGAAATTGGTTGAAAATTCTTTGCTAAGAGCGGTATTTTCCTCTGCTTTTGAGCTTTTAGTCCTGTGTATAATACCAGAAGGTTAAGAACAATATTTTCCTATATTTATTAGGTTAGTGAGTGCAAATATGGGAGGGAGCATGTGTTTCCAAGTGTTATTCAGTTTGGCTTTATGTTGCTAGAATCTGTTGAAGAAGGTAGATCCAACGAGTTTGGTGGTTCCAGTGGCGTAGTGGGAATTGAAAAGCTTAGCATTCAGATTCTGGGAACCCTATTTGAAGTCCATGATATGACAAGAAACGAGGTTGATAAACTGTTTGATTACTCATGCTAGTTCAAACTTTTATGCTAGTTCTTTGCATTTTCACTTCACAAAACTTTGTTAAGTGACATTCATATTTTGCAGATAATTGAGCAATGCAAGTTTCGAATTCTTTCTTTGAAATGCGCAAAGAGCAAGCCAATATTAAGGTCAGTAACGCGTAATTGGATATTGTTGTCAACCATTTTTACATGTGCTGAGAAGGTTGAGATTGTAGGTTGTTAGGGTATCTTGTCCAGAGATACTCAATTATCATGTTGGAATATGTCCATCATCTCAAAGAGTTATTGGATTATTTCACTTTCATGGAGGGAAATATCAGCTGTTGTCTTGTTTCTGCTGTTATCCCGCTCATCAAATTCAGCCGTGATCTGCAGGTAAAGATATACCTGTTGCACATTCTCTTTTCTTCTACTCTGTTCTCCACATCTGTTGCTGCTTGGAGTGTTTCAGCTGTGAAACTGAAAATACTCGTCTATTTGTATTCATTTTCTGGTCTATGTAATTTGGACAAATAAACGAGCTTTGACGCCAAGACCTGGGATTAAATTTAAATTGATGATGCAGGATTATACCATCTTAGTGATCCGGAAGGCTATGTTTAGACGGGAAGATACAGTTCGTGTATCAGCGACAAAGGTAATAATTGAACTTACACTTGCAGAGAAACAAGCTAAGAAAGACAGCTCATTTACTCTCCAAGACTCATCAAGCCAAGCCAGTTCTAGTCAGCACAATGAAGTGAGCTGCACTATGAGGGGAAACCTCTTTACTGAACTGAATGGGTTGCTTCAAAGATGTCTTTACCAACAGGTGTATTTTCCGTCCTTGATCATGGAAAGTTTCTTTCAAGAATTTGAAGATCGTCTTAGAGCTCTTTCGTTCCTATATCCAGGCAAAGGTGAAAGAAGTAGTTTATGATGGGCTTGTGAAGTTAGTCCTGATTGATCCATCAAGTGGAGCACATGTGTTGGACTTTCTTATGCCTCACTTTCTTCGTTTCTTCAGACAGGTAACTATCAAATGCTACATCCTCTCTCCAGACTTATAATGGCTTTTCCGTATGGCTTGTTAGAACAGGGAAACGTTGCTATATTTTGAACTTCTCTGGGCCCTTGCATTCTTTTTACAATAATGAGCTGTTGCCAATTTTTTTTTTTTTTTTGTTGATACACATTTTCATTCATGCCTTGACAACTTATGATCATACTGGCAGGACATAGATATTCAGCTTGGAATCACTTCATGCATTAAAGTAGAAGGTGGCAAATTTATTGTTGAAGAGCCCTTGGATAGGCTTCTCTTTTGTATCTCTTGGATTTTACTCCTCCAACCGCACAACAGCTCTGATCGGCCTTCTGATACCGCGTGGCCATGTTTTGGTTTCTCACTTACTCAAGAAAATGAGGTAATGGGACAGCAGAACTGGTCTTATGTTACCTAACAATGCGTAATTTTAAATAATAATGTGTTTGTTACATTTATATTCCCAATGAGAGCAGCAGGCAAGAAGAAATGCATCTCATGAAGTGTACTCCAGTACTTTGGTGAAGGTCCGAAACTTTATACTAGGCAAAAAATTAGGAGGTACGTGACAAATGATGGTTGTTAAAAAATCATTTGACTATCTTTTCATTTTTATCTGCTTAGGCTACCTGAACACGTTGATCTGCTGTTACTTTTGTTTCATTCATGTCCGGCTCATATAGGTTGCGTTACTTAGACTTTGTCTAGTTTCAGAAAGAAATAAAAGCTGGAGATAGTGAGTATTAAAACCGATAGGAGAATCTCAGTCTTTAAATTGTTCGGTTTATTTTAAGCACTTGAGCTGCTGATGATCTTGTTTGCTTGCATTTTACAGATATTGTTGGGCTGTCTCAGGACACAGTTTCCGCATCTGTGGAAGAAGATAAAAGAAAATCCTATTGTCTCATTACATTGGGGATCGTTCAAGTGCTGCTAAATTATATTATAACGGATCTAGAGAAACATCCAGAAGGGAAAAAAGGTGAAATTGAAAAGGATATTGTTGATTTGGTTGATCTCTATGAATCACTGGAAAAGAAGGTGGGAAAATCGAAACAGGGCAATATTGGCAAGAGAGTACGATTCAGCTCTCGTAATAAATCTGATGATACTGATGTGGGATTCGCAAGCATCAACGAAGAGCGAGAACAAGTTCCCCTTTTGGCTACTTCAAGTATCTACCAGCTATTTCTAATCGCCTTCAAACTCTATAGCAGCAAATCAGCATGTGACCTTTCAGGTTTGCAGGATCACAGCCAGTCATCATCAGCCAAGACAGAAAAGTCAATGTCTGGAGTTTTCTCTTTCACCTTGCATGTTTGTGTTGGACACATAAGATCATCTCTTTGCATGAAGGAGGAAAATCCACTTAAACCGTTGGTCTACGGTGACATGATAGTTCTGGGCCCTCCACTGCTAAAAGTAGTTTACCTGCTAAAGCCAGGACCACCTTTAGTAACCGGACAAGCGAATAAGGAGAATAAAGGAAGGAAAGATGCTGAAGGAAGAAAACAGTGTCTGCATCTCGCCTTGCTTAGCTTGAAAGAGCTGCTCAGTATATACTCAAGTGGTTCTGGCTTGACTGGCTTGCTTGAGGATTTGTTGGCAGTGCCTGCATCCGAAGATGCTACTTTAGAAGAGTGCAGCGAAGCTTCAAAAATTGAAGATCCACTTGCAAAGAACATCGAAATTTTCATGGAAAAAGTCATGAAGCCCATGATCACGGACCTTATCGCTCAAAACTCTAATGATATAGAGGTGAGCTCCTTCAACTTCAAATTAAAATGATTGCAGTTTCTCTTGAGCACATTCTTTTACTTACAGGAAGCTAATACTATAATGTTCACTTGCGCTGTTCAGATTCTTTGTGACATAGTGTTAGTGCTTGGGAACAATCTACCTGACAAATTCAAACAACGGCATGGATCATGGGCTCATCAAATCTTCAGAAGCTGTGAAACATCTAACACCACTGTTGCAAAGAGCATTTTAAAACTTGCCATCTCTTTTACCACATCTCCTGGTGATCTATGCATAGCCGTGGAAGTGGCTAAGGAGTTGCAAAATGTCATCGGTTTAGACAAATCTGATACCTCACAAGTGTCTGAATCTTACATGATTATAAACCAGTCGACAAGCGCTTCTATAACTTCTTGCATATTGCAATTAGTTGATTCAGCAATAGGTGACATGGATTGGGGCACAAAGAAGCTAAAGAATTTTTATGTGGCCTCTCAGATGAACATCCATCTCAACCATGATGATGAGAGTACATTTGGACTTTCTCTCGAAGAAGCCCTTTACGCAATGGCTGAGTCAACAGTTAGGATACTCTCTTCCTTTGTTTTGATGAACCTCAAAGGTGAGTTGTTTTGCCTAATCTGCTTTGCCCTAACTCTAAGTCTCTAACTAAGCTTGTTAATGAACGTGTGCTTTCATGATCTACAGACTCGCAAGCAGCACAGTTTCTCAGACTCGCTGTTAAGTTTTACAAACAATTAGCACAGATTGTGAAACAGAGGATTGCTCCCAAGGGCTGCAAGCAAACTCTTCCCAGCCTCAAGTTTCAAAAACTCGTGGAACTAACTTGCAAGAGTCTCACGGTTCCTTTATATCCCTTTCTAGCTGAAATGCAAAAGGTAAACGATTGATTGTTTCTTCGCTATTGATGTATGATCCATAATCTTAACGTGAGGCCTTCTTCCAAACTGCAGGAACAACAGGAAAGTGTGAGTTCCAATTCCAAGGGTATAATCAACAAGATCAAACAGGAGAACAAATGCATCCCTGATTTGATATTCCAGATAGAAGACTATGAAAGATACCTAATACAGCTAAGCAAAGTTACTAAACTCAATTTGCTGAGGCATGCCAAGCGCAGCACTGCCAGAGACTTCAAGATAATTGAAGATGCCGAAGCTCCTGCAGGTGGTGAAGATGGAGAAACACAAGCAGAGGCAGACAACAACATTGGTGGTAATGAGGATGGTTTGGGAGAAGCGTCAGAAGATGATCCGGAACTAGCATCAGGGGACTTAGATTCTGATAAAGCCATAGCAGCAGAAGAGAGTGATGAAGAAGAAAAAGAAGAAGGGGAAGAAGAAGAAGAAGAAGAAGAAGAAGGAAGTGGCTTTAGTCGTCCTAAGAAGATAGCAAAGAAGAATTTGGTCGTGGAAGATTCTGATGAAGATTCTGTAACGTTTTAGGTTCGTGTTTGTAAATAAAACTTGCAAGCTCAGAGAAGGTAGCTCTCAGGTTTCCTTGAACAACAAGTCTTCATGCATTGTCGTTTATACTAGCGCAAGCCTTGATGTTTTATGGCTGCTAGTGTGCACTGCATGTCGTTTATGTTTCTTATTGAAACCCGATAAAAATTAAAATCGGTTTAAGAAAATTTCCTCCACAACCCGTCTTAAACCGCGATTATGAAATTGAACGGTTAATATTGCACCAACGACACGTGTTCTCATCTCTCTACCGATCAAATAGTTAAACACAGTAGCAGTTGGCGCTTCTTCCTCAACCGTCTCTTTCTCAACAATGGAGATCAAAGTCGCTTCACTCTTGACTCTCTTCTTACTCACTCCATCCTTAAGCGTAGATGAATCTGTCTTCCCCAAATTTTCTTTCAGTTGGTCGGACGACAAGAACAAGTTTAAATCTGGAGAATTGGCTGTAATCTCGATCATAGTTCTTGGAAACTTCGAAACCAATGGGAACGCTTCGTTAGGACAGGGAGCGTTTAAGCCTACACTAACTGTCAACGGCAAAACTGGGAACAGTACGTACATCTCTGGTGTTTCGCTGGATCTTGGTGACGATATTAGCACGTGGAAGATTTATTTTACTCCCATCATGGTTGGAGTTTTCAACATCGTGATAGACGACGAAATCTTCAAAGTCCTGGACTCGTCGTTACATTTTGATGTCGAACCAGGTTCGGTTCTTGAATTGGTTATGATGTTGCTCAACCTGTTCTGATATATGGCTAAGTTGTTTAGTATTATGGGTACATGGTCGGTTCTGAAATTTATGACTATACATATACATCTTTTAATCAACTTAGAGACTAAAGAATTTATACACACTACTCCCTCCGTTTCAATTTAATTGTTGTTGTAGAGGAAAATTTTCATTTTAAAATAAGTGTCGTTTTATAGTTTCAAGTAAAATTTATTAAGAAATTTCCCCGGTTTATTTTTCTATTGGTCGAAATATAATTAGTTGTATAGATAGTTGTGTTTTTTTATTTATTTTGGAAATATACAAAATTATATGTTTTATTAATATGCGTGTAAAAATTCAGAACAACAATTAAAATGAAACGGAGAGAGTATTACTATTGCTTTTTAAATAATATTATTAATCAATTAAATTAGGGGTCATGTCTGGCTACTTATGATGTTCCTCATGATGTTCTTCTTCTGATTTGTATTGTGTTTTTTTTTAAAAACTCGTTTGTGTAGGGTTAATGCACCCATCTGTATGTGTTGTTTCATGGATGGGTCTTAACAACATGTTTGAAGCTGGGATGAATGCATCCATCTTGATTCTTCCAATGGATGCATTCGGAAATAACATTTCTTTTTCCGGAAAGGAGATGGAGCTGCAGGGGTTTTCCTTGTCTCTTCTCAATGAAAACGGTTCATTTGCTACCATTTTTAATACAACACACATCAGATGGATGGAGTCTGGTTATATTTCCATTGAGTTTGTTCTTGTCACCGCTGGAAAATTCTTACTGCTTGTTGAGAAAGAAAGCCAAACTCTGAATGGTGTTCCTCTACCTCTTGAGGTTAACTCAGGTGTGTGATTGGATCTTGTTCCATAAACCTTTTAGTTTCCATAACATAGCCGCAAGGTTGGCCCTGAGCTTTTAGAAGCTCTAAACAATTTATTAAGGATTTTAGGCCTATGTTTTATCTCAAAAATATTGGAGGCCACCAATGTTTCATTCGGCTGTGTTCAGGACCGACTATGCGTAACTGATCAATCTTTTGCCATGTTTGTTGGTTTTGAGTAGGGCCTCTGGATGTTTCCAACTGCATGAGCATATGGAAGTCAGAGCTGAACACATGGCAGATATTTTCCAAAATGGAGATCCTGTTACACCAGAGAGATAGGTTCGGAAACCTTGTTTCTGGATTTTACGAGTTTGATGCTGATGTTGTGGGAAAAGAGACTGGTTTGTCCATACCAGTAGCAGATTTCCAGTTTAAGTATGTAGAGCCAGGGATCCAGTTGATGTCTTTCACCTTGTCTGAGCCAGGAAACTTCTTGCTCACTCTTTCTGATATGGAGCACAATAAGAGCATCTCTAGTATGCCTTATGAGTATGCAGTCTATATAGGTCAGTGTTTGCCAAAACATTGCTCCATGGTATCAAGTTTGGTGAATGTTTCTTCCCTCTCATTTCTTTTCTTGATAGGTTATTGTGATGGATCAAGAAGTATTGTAAATGGTTCAGGGCTCAATGCTTCTATTGCTGGAGAATCTCTTGGCTTCTCTATATACCTAAAAGATGCTTATGGTTATCCCTCATCAGTCCAAGTGAATATACTTCAGGTTAGAATCATACAAGAGGCGGATTCCTCTGATGTTTTGCCAACCATAAAACCAAGAGAGACCCTCAATGGTACCAAAGTAACAAGTTACGGAGCTGCTACACCGTTGTATGAGAAACACGGCGGAGAAGTAAGAAGTTTATCTGCATATGTGCTTGTACATAACTCCATTACACCTGATGACTTAAGGAGGTTTCCTTCTTGCAGGCCTTACTTACTCAGGCGAGTATCTTTGACATAACTTATACTCCAAAACAGAGTGGAGTTTATAAGATCTTCATATCCTCTGGAAACATAATCCTCAATAGAGGCCAACCTTTCATCAAGGAAGTAAAAGCAGGTATCAGGCTGATCCATACCACGAAAACTAGATACTTCTTGTTCGTGATCAGCACACTCTCTTCTTTCTTTCTTCTTAGGTGAAGTGAATGTGGCATCATGCATTGTGACACAATTCAATGCAAAAGTGCCAAAGGAAATCAAGAATGATATTGTGGTCTTACTAGTGGACATCTTCAACAATCCAGTACCTTCACAGCCATCTCGGCTAAAGCTGGAGATTACCTCAGCTAACACATCAAGTTTCACTACATGGAACTTTGTTGATAATACTGATGGGACGTATATAGGTAGCTATCTAGCCATGGATGTTGGTACTTACCGGATGTGTGTATCCTTTGACAATAAACATATCCAACCTTGCCCCTTTGACGTGAATGTGTACAGCAGTAAGTCCTTTACTTAACATTTCTTTCACCATTACATCTTTCATATGTCTTTGAGATTCTCCCATGACTTAGGTGGATACTTTCCAAATGCCTATGATGATGCATTTAACGTGTGGGAAGATGAATCCATCTCTTTCTATCCTCTGGAAAACGACTACTTTGCTGGTGACAATGCCAGCATTGTTGGGTTTTCACAAGTGAGCATCTCTTCTATGTTTTATTAAGATAGTGACAATCTATGTCTTTTGACTTAAACTGTTGCTGTCCGGATGTTATTAGCCAGGTCATGGTTCTCTTCTGAGAGATGGAAACCTTCTTAGATACACACCAATCAAGGACTTCTCTGGAAATGACTCCTTTCTTTATACAATAGTCGATATCAATGGAAACTTAGGCATAGCTACAGTTTACATCATCATCCTCACTGCTCCTCCTCAGTTTGTATCCTTTTCTGGAGGACTGCAAGCAACTGAAGATCTAATTAGTCCTAGATCAGGGCAAGTACTCTTCATTCTTTGTCTTTAATCCCCACTTGAGGTATCATAACCTTATTCTTGAAATGTTTATTATTACAGTGGCTTCTCTGGTCTGGAAATAAGCTACTCAGACAAGCTGGAGAACATTTCAGTCACTGTACAAGCACTTTCAGGATCGGTCATTCTGTCTCCAATGCTGATGCAGTTTAGGCTGCCTGGTAGTGGAAGACTCTCAGTTAGAAACGGTGGTGAAGATGGAAGGCTTTTGATCTTAGAAGGACAAATAGGAGTTATCAATCCTGCACTTCACTCAATACAATATCTAGGGTATATATAATGGAATCACTATTACTTGCATCACAAGAAAAGCTTGTAACTTCTTCCTAGTTTGAACTTTGTTTGTTTTCTTTGGCCTCAGGAACGAGAATTTTGCTGGTGTTGATTCTTTTCGGCTTACTACAAGGAACAAGAATGGGATTAATCAACTGGATGTTCCTGTCTTCGTTGAACCTGTCAATGATCCACCGTTTATCAATGTTCCTCACTATATAATGCTTGAGAGTAATGGGACAGAGTCGCTTATCTTTCATAAGGAAACAGACAAGTTCAACTTCTCAGTTGGAGATCCAGATCTTGCTAGTTTCCCCGGTAATGTTAACAACACAACTTCACTTCTAATCACTTTGCTGGCCCAAGATTTTTAGAGTTGTACACAATTTATAATATAAAAATTATTACAAATTTTGGGGTTATAGGTGAATGTTTCACCAAAATGTATTTTTTACTAATGAAAGCAAAAATGTCTGTCAGGTGGTGAATCTCATTTCTTAGTAACGTTTTCTACGGAGGTTACTGATGGGTTTCTGAGGACAAACTTACCGTCTGAGCTTATAAACTCAACAGAGCTAAAGTTCAAAAACATATTCAGGTGGCAACCACTTCAGACATACGCTGCCATTTCTAAACACGTGAGTGTTAAAGCTAGTGGGATCAGGTTTCGTGGAACAATAAAGCAATGTAACGACATGATGCAACATCTGCTTCATCACGTAAAAGTCAATCATCTATTGTTTTAACTTGAATGTTTTTTGGTTTCTTGATATCTCTGTTACAAATGTCGTGTAGGGAGGAGAGAACGGGGCTATATTGACCTTGAAAATGAGTGACATGGGGAATTACGGGTGCTTTCTTGATTGCCCTGAGAGAATTTCACTACCTTTACACGCGGAGGCTCGTGTAAACCTTATTAGAAAGAGACCCTTAAGTTCCCTTGCAGCTCACGGTACGTGTATGAATGACTTAAGAGTGGTTTAGATTAGGTTTGGTTTACTTGGTTTTAAATACCTTTTGTATCACTTGGTCGCAGTTCTAGGATCTGTGATTGTGGTGGAGTCTCTCGTGGTGTTCTCTCTCGCTACTGTGCTTTTGTTCTTCACTTGCAAATGCGCATTTCTTCTCGTACACGAGAGAAGAAGCGAACATTCTTTAAACATGAATCCGCAGAAACCGACGGTGGTAATTAAAGACTCATCTCTCTTGTGTTTTCTTACAAGCTAGTTGTGTCCAAACATATATAAACAAGATATGTCTCTCTTCTGGTTCAGGACAATGCTGAATTGTTAAATGAAAATGTTTCATCAAGAACAACCACTCGTTGTTTCCCGGAGAGTATCTGGAATCGCCATGCACCAAATAGGTACCGTTTAACTGTGTATATATCATATACAAATAATCTCTTTTGTTATACATGTATGTATTCATGTGTTCATTTGGTGGTATAGACAAGTCGGCGAAACTTCTGCAAAGCAGAACAAGGAGTTGCCAGAGATTAACATTGTCCCGTTCGAGCTAGATAAAGGCTAGAAGTTGATGAATCTGAGCCATCATGATGACATCCAATCAAGTAATTCGGAAAAAAAATCTCATGAAAGGTGCAAAACATATAGATGCATAAGCAAGAAAGTTATATATGAGCCTAGTTTTAGGTTTATTCTAACATCTCATTATTTTGTAAGCAGTTCTTGTTATTCCTTTGTAAAGTTCCTTTAAACCAAACATTGCTTTTTCTTCATGCTTTTGTTGTAACGCTCCTTTCTTCTTAGATATTGACCTATTTGGTTAGCTACCAAATTTAACATAGATAAGATAACTTGATTAAATAAATATATATAGTCTCTGTCTTTTCAAAAATAAGGTCTGATTAATAAAACCAAAAATTGATTCTATCTATCAAGGTTATTGATAATGTTGTAGACAACAACAAATAACAAATGATAGTATTAATGACATCTACGTTACAAGATAAAAGAGTTTTAGAAGAAAAAATATTTTACAAAGATATTTTACAAAGTTTTAGAAGAAAAATCAATTATGTTTATTAAATTACAATATATTATTTTTATTGAAAACTAATAATCACAAACAAAAATGTACCTATAATATATTTTTAGTATGTATGAATAAACAAAAAAATATTGTTTTTGTGTAAAGGATGGAGTTATATATTTTTTGTTGTGAAAAAATTAAATCAAATTACCACTCTATATTAAATATCAAACTGTAGATAAAGACATAATTAAAGTAAAAATAATAGGGCTATATGGACTCTAAAAGTATAATTATTGTGGAGTTTTTAGGATGAGATTCTTAAGGTAAAATAAAAATTGTCTTTTATTTTTAATTAATTTTTTTTTTTAAGAACCATGTAATAATCATGGTCTAAACAATCAAAATTTTAGATTTTTTTATAAATCGAAATAACTCACACAATACATCCCCAAATATATCTAATTAAATATATCTTTTTCTTCCATCCCCGTGATCATATTAAGCTCTCGTAGACTCAGATAAACTCTGAAAATAGATGCTTAATATCACGTGACCAAGTAAAGAGGACCCGACATAGAAGAGGCGTTGATCCTCTGCTGCCGCTCCATGTTAAGCTCCCGTAGACTCAAATACGGAACCACTGGCGTCAGCGTCGTCAACGAAGGAGGTCTTATCGCCCGGTACGGCGTGCACGAACCGGTTAAGCTCTCCGTCACGTAAACCGGACCAGACATTGAACCAGCCCGAAAGTTCCTAGCTCTCACCATGTGAACGTCAAGATCGTCGAACTCAGTGTCTCCCTCGCCGCCGCCGCGTCTTCGCCACTTGCGCCAGTTGAAGAAGAGCAAAGCGTTTCTCCACAAGAACCAACGGTGCTTCTTCTTGTTCTTCTTGTTGAGAGCGGTACGTGTCAGGTCGTCTTTGGAGATGGGTTTCTGGAGTTTGAACTGATGGATACTGTCCAAGGTTTCTTTCTTGTGCTTCCTCGCTTCTTGCAAAACCTTAGAACATGGCCCCAAGAAGTTTATAAAGGAGACTTGTAATGAAACCAGAGAATCAAGGAGGAGGAAGAAGAAGAAGAACCTGGAAGTAGTCGATTTGGGGATCGAAACCATAGTCACTGAAGATCGGGGAAGTGTTCGAAGCCATGTCTTCTTGTGTGAAGAATAGCTTTTAGGGGTTCGAGAGAGAAAGAGCTTTTTGCTTTGATTAATTTATTACATCCCTCCTAGTTACTTTCCAACCTTACATAACTTAACTAAACTAGTGTTTTGTAGTTTTTTTTTTTTTTGTAACACTTGTAGCATTTTCTTATTACATGATTTTTTATAGTAGATTTTAAAAAAACTTAAAATGATATCTTATATCATTATACAAAATATACAGTACACTTTTGTGTTTTAGTTTTGAGTATCTCAAGACCCATTCAACATTTTAATAGTACCAAGGAATTCTCCTGGGCCCTTCTTATCTATCATTCATTATTCTGCTGCATTTATTAGTCACAAACAGCATATGGCTTTTTCTATCAAGATTCACCCCCCAACGAGGAGTTATTTAATACGAGTATACGAATTATCATTTTCAAAAAACTAGTATTTTTTCTTCAAAAAAACTAGATTTTATAAAGTATTCTTTATATCTACAATTGTTTTTAATATACATATTGAATTCTGGTTTGAAACTGACTGGAGAAGAGAGGGAGAAAGAGTTCACGCGACAAGCGTGTGTATAACAACTCCAGTACTTTGTGTTCTTGAATATATGTGAATGTATAAAGTACATTATATTTGTCGTTCATCAAAATGGTATCCATAGGTTATGTACTAACATGTCTTAACTAAGAGAAAAGATTAACGAAAATTGAATTTACTGTATTGCTATTAGTTTAAAGATATTAAAAACTGTTAATCACAGAAAAAATGTATTTATAATTAAATGAATATTCACCTTCCAAAGAATTTAAAACTTTAAAAAGAATGAAAAAAATTTAATGAATTGTGAAATTTATTGCAGATTCGGCAAATAAGGCACACCAGTTTGTGGAATCCATGAACCCCCACTTAAAAATCTTTCAGGAGCAAATCCAAGAGCCTGAGGACGAGTAATCCTTTGAATACCAGGCCATTTAACACGTTGGGCTTGGTTTGACCCAGGCCCACTGTTCTCATACTCAGCGTAGAAAAGCGTTTTGAGCGCAAAATCACCATTCCATGCAGACCATCCCGTTGGATCAATAACATCGCTTATGGTCGTTCTCATCACTATGGTCCTTGCATACTCTTTCCATGGTCTTCCAAGATATGCTTTGTTTATGTTTTTCACTGGAATATATGATGGTTCTCCGATGATGCGGCAGTTGTGGAGCACGATAGCGGTGGGTTCACGCACGTCACTACGGCCTTGTGCAGTGACCATGCAACCTTGGCCTCCCATGGGTTTTCTCACCACGATGTTGCAGTTTTGAAAGATGGTGATTGAGTCGCCGAAGATGAAGTCGACGGTTCCTGATATGGTGGAGTCACGGTAGAATTGACGATGGGCATGAGCGTAGAGTGTGTCTTGGTAACCATCGATTTGACAGTTGAAGATAACTACACAGTCCGCGGAGACTCTTAGGGCTACAGCTTGTCCTCCTTGTGGACCAGCTGTATTCTCAATCCCGATGTTCTTGGCGATGAAATTATCACCTTCGACCGCTACAGAAAATAGTATGAATGTTAACAATTGACTACCACAAACCACTATTACATGTTCGAACCCGAATAGTGACATAAGGACAAAACATATCACAAAACGACTATTAAGAAGTCTATCATGAACATAATGAATTGAAACATTGATTTTGCGGAGTAATATACATAGACTATAAGTCCCTACAATATTTCTTACTAAATTTTTTCTGGTCCCAAAAATCTCAAGGTCGACCCTGCCATTATGCTACATGATTTTGGTGATTTTTTTTACTATGTTCTTTTTGAACACCTAAAAATAAGATTTTTTTTACTATGTTAATGGTTGAAATATATGTGGAAGTCAAGGTTAAGAATTGGACTCACTGAGAGAGGATGTCATGTATGTCCTGACCTTGCCGATAGCAAAGTTGAGACTACCGGTGATCTTAGTTTTTGTGGGTCCATCTCCGATGAAAGTGACGTGAAACATCTGTTTTGTAACAACGACTTTCTCCTTGTAGACACCTTGCTTGATGTAGATAACGAATGGCACTTTGTTGTTTTCAGGCACAGCTTTCAAGGCCTCGTTTATACTTTTGTACTGACCACTTCCGTCCTGGGCCACCACCACATTAGGTTTCACACCTCCTTGTGGTGCTGCCATTAACCGTCGAGTGTCTGGTCCTACCCAGCTTGGGATACTGTCTTCAGCCGATAAAAGCTTTCTAGCGTGGTTACCAAGATCTCCAGTTGCTTCTGTTGTTCAAAATGTTAGTATCCTTAACATTTATACAATGACCAAAAATGCGATCTAGAGGGGCTATAAATATTTTTAGATTTATCTTAATTAACAAAAAAATTATGACGATTTGAGGGATATGCGACATATATAATAAAATTTGGAGGTCACTTCTATTGTTTCATCCGGCTGTGTTTAGAACCGGCCATGTACATGTATTTAAAGTGTAAAACTGATAGTATGAAACTACCTGTGATGTTGGACTTTCCAATCATGCTGGACATACTGGTAATCATTGCAAGGCTATTACTGGTGAGTTCTTTGGATGGTTTGAAGATGTCTTTCATGTCTTGTGCAAGGTTTGACTTAACTTCCTCAAAAGCATCCATGCATGTCTGTTGATACGAAATGGACCCACTGAGCCAGACGCGAAGATCATCGACGAATTTCTCAATTTGATCAACTGAAAAGCCAGCAAAGTTATCAAAACACTTTGTGAGATCATCTATAGCATCATTCATAACCGTCTCACACAACTCTAGAGACACTTTGGTATCATGATCTGCCTTGTCTTTGAGCTCTACAGAGGATTTCTTGATACCATCCTTGATGGATTGAATAGTGATGTTGAAGCTTAGCTTGATGAGATCAAGAGGCTCGGTGGAGTTAGGAGAAGCTTTCATGAAGCTGTTGACACATGTGTCTTTGAAGTCAGTAGGTGCACACACCGCTTGGACTGCCTTGCTGGTCATTTTAATATTCACGTCGGGATTTTTCTTATAAGCATTGGCACGTTGGTTCGCTATGACGGCCACAGAGACTACCATGATAACGAGCAAACCCGAGACAACCCCAGCGATGATGCATTTCTTCTTTTTGTTTTCCTTATCGAAGCCCATTTTTCTTCTTTTTATCTAACTTCACAATTTCAAGAAATTAAAGAAGGTAATTTAGTTATATGTTTTAAAGTTAATATGTTATTGAACTTGTAAAAAGAAAAGAAAAAACAGAGTAGGAGAGGCTAGTAAAGATGGCTTAAGCCCCTTCTGGCTCTGTTTTTCTTTTTTCCTTTACAGTTTTTGTATTATGAAAGTTGTTGGGTGGATTTTATATAATGGAGATACAAAGTGCTATCATTAGGATTTCTGTTTTTAGGAATTTGATTGTAGGACAAGTTAGGGCTCTAGCTCTTGGACCGCTAATATATTAAGGGTTGACCTATTTAATGTGTGTCTTCAACTCCAGAAATAGTAACTATTATTAGATCATAGATACCAACCAGACAAGCATAGATATATGTATTTTTTATTTTTATTTTTGATAGGAAGAAAACAAACCAAAAACAAGTTCAAAACCAAGCCATTCATGGAAACAAAAGCCGAGAATAGCTTCTTTATTAAACATAACATGAAGATAAAAGCAACTGAGAGTGAATCAAATAGAGTCCAACCATGGCTTTCTCAATGCTCATCCGTTGCCAGCAAAATTGAGTTGGCCTTCAAACCCCAAAAAATAATTAGGTAAGCAAACTTGGTGAAGAAATGGAAAGGATAAGAATGAGTTAAACTGACCAGATCATGAAACTTCTGAGAGTAAAATATCTCCAAGTAATGTCGTGTTTCTCTCCTTTCGAGCTTAGACACATGTTTCCAGAATGGAGTACTATTTTTTTAAATATATTTTACATTAAAATAGAGTAATTCTATTATAAAATATTTTTTATTCTAATTGTGTTACTCTATGGATATGAATGGTGAACAAGGAACGACGATGAATAATGCATTTCCTAACATTCCTAAAAAATCACCATTCACAAGAAATAATTTTTTTTTTCTTCTCATTCACTCTCATTCCTTTGTTGTAGAAAAATAAAGAAAAAAATTATTCCTTGTTAAATTGGAGAATGAACAACTATTCTTTCTCATTTCTGTTTTTTTTTATTCTTCTACGTTCATTTTCTATTCATTTCTCTTGTTTCCAGAATGACCACTAGTCGGACCCTATAATCTAACTACTCCAATACTTTATGTGTTCTTGAAAATAATGAATGTATAAAGTACAGTATATTTGGGGTTCATCAAAATGGTATCCATAGGTTATGTACTAACAGGTCTTAAGAGAAAATATTAACGAAATTGAATTTATTGTACTGCTATTAGATTAAACTAGGTAAGGAACCCACGCGATATCGCGTGGAAACTTTTTTTTTGTAAATAAATATAATTTATAAAAAATATAAATATTTTTAATTTTATTTTCAAAAGTGCTTTCATGTCAAAACATATAATATATGTATTTATTTTCATTTTATAGATAGAATAAGAAATGAATATTCTATTGTTTTAGATTACAACTAAAATACAAATTTGTCAATATTAAATTAAATTATACTTTTTTATTAATTTAGGTAAGTTTTTATAAAAATTAAAATGATATTTAATATTTTTAACTGATTAAAATAAGTAAAACACATTTAAATTTAATCATTTACTAAGTCGCTTACTAACTTATTAAGGTAATTTGTAATGACAAGTATTACATTCATGATTTTTGAAGCTTTACAAAAATATGTATTGTCAAAACATGATTATATATCAAATTTAAGAGATTTATGCAATACATATTTTTATTGATAAAACACATACATTCTTCTTTGTGCATTATTTGTATTTTATTTATTTTAAAATTTGATTTTTGACGAACTTGAACAACAAAACTCTATGTTTCCTAATCTATATGTGATTTTTATATATGTTGTTATTTTTTATAATTTATCATTATCCACAATTCTTTAAGAGAAACATATCTACAATATATGAAATCAGATAAAGTAAATCTCTATCTAATATTAACAACCAATCTGATTCAGGGGTTGACATACAACCAACGACTTTCAAAAGTTTATAAAATATAGACAACAAAATCTTTATTATTAATTTTCTGAATAAAATGACTATAGAAATTATAAACACTCTTTCAATTAATGACACATTAAAAATATATCCTTTTAAATTATGTCAAATAAGAAGAGCGGATGAGTAATTTTGAAATGAGGATTCAAAAGACAAAAAAAAATGGATGGGTAAAACAAACAAAATCAAAGAAATATTGAGAAAATGATATCTTTTTGATTTAAAGAGACTTTTGTGTTGATAAAAAAGATCAAGTTCTTCTATCACCAACATCATGGTTGACCTTTAGCCCTCTCTCGGTGATGTCTCATTCGCACATTTTTTTTCATGATCCATTTTTACATCTTCAGTCATGATCCATTTGAATCTCTTTGGTTATGACTCGTTTGTATCCCTTTAGTTATGACCCATTCACATCATTTTGGTTACGATCTGTTCACACTCTTTTGGTCATGACCCGTTTGCACTTTTTTAGTCACAATTCATTTGTAACCTTTCGGTCACGACCATTTGTATTTTTTGTTCACGATCCGTTTTCATCTTTTTAGTCATGATCTATTCGCAACATTTCGGTCATGGCCATTAGCAACCTTTTGGTCACGGTCACAACACTTTTCATCCCCTTTCGGTCAAGATATGTTGCATCTTTTCGTTAATGACCGTTCGTAGCCTTTTGGTCATGAAACATTCACACCCTTTCAGCCATGATATGTTCACACCCCTTAGATCATGACACTTTCATACATCTTAGATCACATCATTTTTGTACCTCTTCGATTAGAACACATTCATACCTCTTAAATCACAATACATTTGTACCTCTTTGTTGATGATACTACATAACTATTTACAATTGTTTAATCAGTGTTAATGTGAAAATTTACATCTTTTATGTTTTTAATGAAAATTGTATTTATTAGTATTGAGATGAAAATTTATGTCTTTCCGTTTTTACCTTACTCATATATATTTATTAACACGTCATAGATACTTGCAATTTTTTTTAATCTAAAAGTCAATATATTAATATGAAAATTTGCATCTCTTACTTTTTATACATAAAAGTTGTATTTCTTAAATTTATTACATAAAAAATGTATAAGTTTATAAGATGGAAATTGTGTTTTTCACTTTTATTTTGTTCATATATATTTATTATTATTTAACATAAATATTTTTTTGTATCTAAAAATAATACTAATATAAAATTAAATCTCTTAAGTTTTCTATATAAATTTTTTTATTAGTTTTTAAGATGAAAAATTGTATCTATATCTTATGAAAAGACACAAGTTTTAAAACTAATACATTTAAAAAAATAAAAGAATGAAAACAAACAACCTTTGACATTATAATGAAAATATACAAAATTATAGATAAAACTCATTTTGTAATTTGACAACTCTTTCAAACTCATTTCAACTTTTTATGAAAAGACACAACTTTAAAAAAAATTAGTGTATTAATATAAAAGTTAGAATCTCTTAAGTTTTTATATGAAAGTTTCATTTATTAGTTTTTAAGATGAAATTTGCATTTATTACTTATGAAAAGACTCAAATTTTAAGACTAATACATTTTAAAAATAAAAGAATGAAAACATACAACCTTTGACATAATAATGAAAAGATACAAATTATAGATAAATACATCATTTCATAATTTGACAATTTTTCAAAAATCATATCAGTTTTTTTTTAATAAAAAAACATAAATTTTCAAAATTCAGTGTATTAATATAAAAATTGAATCTCTTAAGTTTTTTATATAAAAAGTTGAATTTGTTAGTTTTTAAGATGAAAAATGCATCTATTATTTATGAAAAGACACATCTTTTAAAACTAATACATTTTAAAAATAAAAAAAAAAGTAAAAACATAAAACCTTTGACATTATAATGAAAAATACAAAACTATAAATAAATACGTCATTTTATAATTTGACAGTTTTTTAAAACTCATTTTAGTTTTTAATGAAAAACACAACTTTTCAACGTCAATGAACGAGGAAATATATATATTGGAAAAACTCGGTTAATCACAAAAATATTGACAAGAGTACTTTTTTGTAACACAATTCCAAAGTATTGACAAGAGTACATTAGCGAAAAAGTATTAATCACAATAATTTAACAATTGCTAGTCGGAAATTGTTCAATTTCCAAAATTTGTAACACAATTTCTAATTTTTTTTCAGTTTTTAGCTAAATTCCTCCCCATTTTGTGCACCAACAAGTGCATTAATACTTAAATATGGTTATATTCTATATAGGAGAAATTGTTCCAAATCTGAACAATTTGGAAGCAAAGAAACACAGCCACCATGGCTAAAACATAAAAACAGTTAACAACATAATATGATTATAAGAATTACAGAATAATTTGAAAATTCCTGTGAGATGCATAGAAAGGTATGGTCACAAGAATCCAAGATCATGTTCAGGAATCCGAAACTTTTGTCCAAAGCTGTAAATAAAATATAAGCAACTGCCAAGTTTTCAATATCCAAAATTGAATCTCTTAAGTTTTTATATGAAAAGTTGCATTTATTAGTTTTAAAGATGAAAAATTGCATATATTTCTTATGAAAATACACAAATTTTAAACTAATACATTTTAAAAATAAAAAGAATGAAAACACACAACCTTTGATATTATAATGAAAATATACAAAATCATAGATAAACACATCATTTTATAATTTGAAAACTTTTCAAAATTCATTTAATTTTTAATGAAAATATACAACTTTTCAAAAATCAGTGTATTAATATAAAATTGAATATTTCTTATATGAAAGTTGCATTTATTAGTTTTGAAGATGGAAAATTGCATATATTGCTTATTAAAAGATACAACTTTTAAAATTAATACATTTAGAAACAACAAAAGACTGAAAACATACAACCTTTGAAATTATAATAAGAAGATACAAATTATAAACAAACACATCATTTCATAATTTGACAATTTTTCAAAACTCATTTCAGTTTTTAATAAAAAGACACAACTTTTTAACATTAATTAGGATTGCTATTATTAATAGATATATTAAAAACTGTTAATCACAGGAATATATATTTTCATTAAATGAATATTCACCTTCCAAAACAATTTAAAACTTTAAAAAGAATGAAAAAAATTAATGAATTGTGAAATCTATTGCAGATTCGGCAAATAAGGCACACCAGTTTGTGGAATCCATGAGCCACCACTTAAAAATCTTCCAGGAGCAAATCCAAGAGCCTGAGGACGAGTAATCCTCTGAATACCAGGCCATTTAACACGTTGAGCTTGGTTTGACCCAGGCCCACTGTTCTCATACTCAGCGTAGAAAAGTGTTTTGAGCGCAAAATCACCATTCCATGCAGACCATCCCGCTGGATCAATAACATCGCTTATGGCCGTTCTCATCACTATGGTTCTTGCATACTCTTTCCATGGCCTTCCAAGATATGCTTTGTTTATGTTTTTCACCGGAATATACGCCGGTTCTCCGATGATGCGGCAGTTGTGGAGCACGATAGCGGTGGGTTCACGCACGTCGCTACGGCCTTGTGCAGTGACCATGCAACCTTGGCCTCCCATGGGTTTTCTCACCACGATGTTGCAGTTTTGAAAGACGGTGATTGAGTCGCCGAAGATGAAGTCGACAGTGCCTGAGATGGTGGAGTCGCGGTAGAATTGACGATGGGCATGGGCGTAGAGTGTGTCTTGGTAACCATCAATTTGACAGTTGAAAATAACAACACAGTCCGCAGAGACTCTTAGGGCTACAGCTTGTCCTCCTTGGGGACCGGCTGTGTTCTCAATTCCGATGTTCTTGGCGATGAAATTATCACCTTCGACCGCTACAGAAAATTGTATGAATTTTAACATTAGACTACCACAAACCACTACGTTACATGTTCAAACCCGAATTATGACATAAGGACAAATCCTATCACAAAACCATTATTAAGAGTCTATCATCATAAGCATAACGAATGGAAACATTTATTTTACAAAGTAATATGCATAGACTATATATAAGTCCCAAAAATATTTTTAATATAATTACTAAATATTTCTTACTAAATTTTTTTCTGGTTCCAAAAAATTCAAGGTAGACCCTGCCATTATGCTACATGTTTTGGTGGAATTTTTTACTATATGGAACAACTAAAAATAATATATATTTTTTACTATGTTAATGGTTGAAATATAAGTGGAAGTTAGGGTTAAGAATTGGACTCACTGAGAGAGGATGTCATGTATGTCCTGACCTTGCCGATAGCAAAGTTGAGACTACCGGTGATCTTAGTTTTGGTGGGTCCATCTCCAATAAAGGTGACGTGAAACATCTGTTTTGTAACAACGACTTTCTCTTTGTAGACACCTTGCTTGATGTAGATAACGAATGGCATTTTGTTGTTTTCAGGCACAGCTTTCAAGGCCTCGTTTATACTTTTGTACTGACCACTTCCGTCCTGGGCCACCACCACATTAGGTTTCACACCTCCTTGTGGTGCTGCCATTAGCCGTCGAGTGTCTGGTCCTACCCAACTTGGGATACCGTCTTCAGCAGATAAAAGCTTTCTGGCCTGGTTTCCAAGATCTCCAGTTGCTTCTGTTGTTCAAATTGTTAGTATCCTTAATATTTATACAATTTGTTTAAGAACAATACATGTACATGACCGGAAATGAGATTTATAGTAGCTATAAAATAGCTTTAGATTAATCTTAATAAACAAAAAAATTATGACGATTTGAGGGATATGCGACCTAGATATAATAAAATTTGGAGGTCAATTCTATTGTTTCATCTGGTTTTGTTTAGAACCGGCCATGTACATGTATTTCAAGTGAAAAACTGTTAGTATAAAACTACCTGTGATGTTGGACTTTCCAAGCATGCTGGACATACTGGTAATCATTGCAAGACTATTACTGGTGAGTTCTTTGGATGGTTGGAAGATGTTTTTCATTTCTTGTGCAAGGTTTGACTTAACTTCCTCAAAAGCATCCATGCATGTCTGTTGATACGAAATGGACCCACTGAGCCAGACGCGAAGATCATCGACGAATTTCTCAATTTGATCAACTGAAAAGCCAGCAAAGTTATCAAAACACTTTGTGAGATCATCTATAGCATCATTCATAACCGTCTCACACAACTCTAGAGACACTTTGGTATCATTATCCGCCTTGTCTTTGAGCTCTACAGAGGATTTCTTGATACCATCCTTGATGGATTGAATAGTGATGTTGAAGCTTAGCTTGATGAGATCAAGAGGCTCGGTGGAGTTAGGAGAAGCTTTCATGAAGCTGTTGACACATGTGTCTTTGAAGTCAGTAGGTGCACACACCGCTTGGACTGCCTTGCTGGTCATTTTAATATTCAC
>MU106556.1:59731-87349 GCA_012274485.2 Sinapis alba
GTTTTTTTTTTTTTTTTTTTTTTACAGTTTGTGTATTATTAAAGTTGTTGGGTGGAGTTTATATAATGGAGATACAAAGTGCTATCATTAGGATTTCTGTTTTTAGGAATTTGATTGTAGGACAAGTTAGGGCTCTAGCTCTTGGACCGCTAATATATTAAGGGTTGACCTATTTAATGTGTGTCTTCAACTCTAGAAATAGTAACTATTATTAGATCATAGATACCAACAGACAAGCATAGATATATGTATTTTTTATTTTTATTTTTGATAGGAAGAAAACAAACCAAAAACAAGTTCAAAACCAAGCCATTCATGGAAACAAAAGCCGAGAATAGCTTCTTTATTAAAGATAACATGAAGATAAAAGCAACTGAGAGTGAAGCAAATAGAGTCCAACCATGTCTTTCTCAATGCTCATCCGTTGCCAGCGAAATTGAGTTGGCCTTCAAACCCCAAAAATAATAAGGTAAGCAAACTTGGTGAAGAAATGGAAAGGAGAAGAATGAGTTAAACTGACCAGATCATGAAACTTCTGAGAGTAAAATATCTCCAAGTAATGTCGTGTTTCTCTCCTTTCGAGCTTAGACACATGGTTCCAGAATGGAGCACTATTTTTTTTATTTTACATTAAAATAGAGTAATTCTATTATAGAATATTTTTTGTTCCAGTTGTGCTACTCTATAATCTAACAACTCCAATACTTTATGTGTTCTTGAAAATAATGAATGTTTAAAGTACTTCTGTACTTTATATTTGGGGTTCATCAAAATGGTATCCATAGTTTATGTACTAACAGGTCATAAGAGAAAAGATTAACGAAATTGAATTTATTGTACTGCTATTAGTTTAAACTAGGGAACTCTTTTCTATAAATAAATATAATTTATTCAAAATATAAATATTTTTAATTTTATTTTCAAAAGCGTTTTCATGTCAAACATATAATATATGTATTTATATTCATTTTATAGATAGAATAAGAAATGTATATTCTGTTGTTTTAGATTACAACTAAAACAAAAAATATGTCAATATTAAATTAAATTATACATTTTTATTAATTTAGGTAAGTTATTATAAAAATTTAAATGATATTTAATATTTTTTAACTGATTAAAATAAGTAAAACACATTTAAATTTAATCATTTACTAAGTCGCTTACTAACTTAATAAGGTAATTTGTAATGAGAAGTATTACATTCATGATTTTTGAAGCTTTACAAAAATATGTATTGTCAAAACATGATTATATATCAAATATGTATTGAATAAATATTTTTATTGATAAATCACATACACTCTTATCTGTGCATTATTTGTATTTATTTATTTTAAAATTTGATTTTTGACGAACTTGAACAACGAAACTCTATGTTTCCTAATCTATATGTGATTTTTCTATATTTTTTTATTTTCTTATAATTTATCATTATCCACAATTCTTTAAAAGAAACATATCTACAATCTATGCAATCAGATAAAGTAAATCTCTATCTAACATTAACAACCAATCTGATTCAGGGGTTGACATACAACCAACAACTTTCAAAAATTTATAAAATCTAGACAACAAACTCTTTATTATTAACTTTCTGAATAAAATGACTATAGAAATTATAAACACTCTTTCAATTAACGACACATTAAAAATATGCCTTTTAAATTATGTCAAATAAGAAGAGCGGATGTGTAATTTTGAAATGAGGATTCAAAAGACAAAAAAAAATTGTATGGGTAAAACAAACAAAATCAAAGAAATATTGAGTAAATGATATATTTTTGATTTAAAGAGACTTTTGTGTTGATAAAAAAATATCAAGTTCTTCTATCACTAATACCATGGTTGACCTTTAGTACTCTTTCGGTGATATCTCATTCACATATTTTCATTCATGATCCATTCTTATATATTCAGTCATGATCCATTTGCACCTCTTTGGTTACAACTCGTTTATACCCCTTTAGTCATGATCTTGCCATTCACATCATTTTGGTCACTATTTGTTCACACTCTTTTGGTTATGACCCGTTTGCACTATTTTAGTCACAACTCATTTGTAACCTTTCGGTCACGACCATTTGCACTTTTTATTCACGATCCGTTTTCATCTTTTTGGTCACTATCTATTAGCAACATTTCGGTCATGGCCATTAGCATCCTTTTGGTCACGGTCACACCACTTTTCATACCCTTTCGGTCAAGAATTGTTTGCATCTTTTCGTTCATGACGGTTCATAGCCTTTTGGTCATGAAAGATTCACACCTTTTCATTCACGGTATGTTCACACTCCTTGGATCATAACACTTTTATACATCTAAGATCATATCATGTTTGTACCTCTTCGATTATAAGACGTTCATATTTCTTAGATCACAATACATTTGTACCTCCTATTGATGATACCACATAACTATTTACAATTGTTCAATCAGTGTTAATGTGAAAATTTACATCTTTTATGTTTTATAAAGAAAATTGTATTTATTAGTATTGAGATGAAAATTTATGTCTTTCCGTTTTTACCTTACTCATATATATTTATTAACACTTCATAGATACTTGCAATTATTTGTATCTAAAATTCAATATATTAGTACGAAAATTTCCATCTCTTAATTTTTATACATGCAAGTTGTATTTCTTAAATTTTGTTACATAAAAATTGTATAAGTTTATAAGATGGAAAATTGTGTGTTTTCACTTTATTTTGTTCATATATATTTATTATTATTTTACATAAATATTTAAAATTGTTTTATATCTATAAATCAGTGTATTAATATAAAAATTGAATCTCTTAAGTTTTTATATAATTTTTAATTTATTAGTTTTAGATGAAAAATTGTATCTATTTCTTATGTAAAGATAAACTTTTAAAACTAAATTTTTTTAAAAAAAATAAAAGAATGAAAACATACAACCTTTGACATTATAATGAAAATATACAAAATTATAGATAAACACGTCATTTTGTAATTTGACAACTCTTTAAAACTCATTTCAACTTTTTATGAAAAGACACAACTTTAAAAAAAATTAGTGTATTAATATAAAAGTTAGAATCTCTTAAGTTTTTATATGAAAGTTTCATTTATTAGTTTTTAAGATGAAATTTGCATTTATTACTTATGAAAAGACTCAAATTTTAAGACTAATACATTTAAAAAATAAAAGAATGAAAACATACAACCTTTGACATAATAATGAAAAGATACAAATTATAGATAAATACATCATTTCATAATTTGACAATTTTTCAAAAATCATTTCAGTTTTTTTTTTTTAATAAAAAGACATAACTTTTTAAAATTCAGTGTATTAATATAAAAATTGAATCTCTTAAGTTTTTTATATAAAAAGTTGAATTTGTTAGTTTTTAAGATGAAAAAATGCATCTATTATTTATGAAAAGACACATCTTTTAAAACTAATACATTTAAAAAAAAAAGTAAAAAAATAAAACCTTTGACATTATAATGAAAAATACAAAACTATAAATAAATACGTCATTTTATAATTTGACTGTTTTTTAAAACTCATTTTAGTTGTTAATGAAAAACACAACTTTTCAACGTCAATGAACGAGGAAATTTATATATTGGAAAAACTCGGTTAATCACAATAATATTGACAAGAGTACTTTTTGTAACACAATTCCAAAGTATTGACAAGAGTACATTAGCGAAAAAGTATTAATCACAATAATTTAACAATTGCTAGTCGGAAATTGTTCAATTTCCAAAATTTGTAACACAATTTCTAAATATTGTTTAGTTTTTATCTAAATTCCTCCCCATTTTGTGCACAAACAAGTGCAGTAATATTTAAATATGGTTACATTTTATATCGGAGAAATTGTTCCAAATCTGAACAATTTGGAAGCAAAGAAACACAGCCACCATAGCTAAAACATAAAAACAGATAACAACATGATATGATTATAAGAATTATGGAACAATTTGCATATTCCTGTGAGATGCATAGAAAGGAATGGTCACAAGAATCGAAGATCATGTTCAGGAATCCGAAACTTTTGTCCAAAGCTGTAACTAAAATATAAGCAACTGCCAAGTTTTCAATATCCAAAATTGAATCTCTTAAATTTTTATATGAAAAATTGCATTTATTAGTTTTAAAGCTGAAAATTGCATATATTGCTTAAACTAATACATTTTAAAAATAAATAAAAAATGAAAAAGACAACCTTTGATATTATAATGAAAATATACAAAATCATAGATAAACACATCATTTTATAATTTAAAAACTTTTCAAAATTCATTTAAGTTTTTTAATGAAAATATACAACTTTTCAAAAATCAGTGTATTAATATAAAAATTGAATATTTCTTATATGAAAGTTGCATTTATTAGTTTTGAAGATGGACAATTGCATTTATTGCTTATTAAAAGATACAACTTTTAAAATTAATACATTTAAAAACAATAAAAGACTGAAAACATACAACCTTTGGGATTATAATAAGAAGATATAAATTATAAGCAAACACATCATTTCATAATTTGACAATTTTTAAAAACTCATTTCAGTTTTTTAATAAAAAGACACAATTTTTTAACATTAATTAGGGTTGCTATTATTAATAGATACATTAAAAACTGTTAATCACAGGAAAATATATATTAATTAAATTAATATTCTCCTTCCAAAACAATTTAAAACTTTAAAAAGAATGAAAAAATTTAATGAATTGTGAAATCTATTGCAGATTCGGCAAATAAGGCACCCCAGTTTGTGGAATCCACGAGCCACCACTTAAAAATCTTCCAGGAGCAAATGCAAGAGCCTGAGGACGAGTAATCCTCTGAATACCAGGCCATTTAACACGTTGGGCTTGGTTTGACCCAGGCCCACTGTTCTCATACTCAGCGTAGAAAAGCGTTTTGAGCGCAAAATCACCATTCCATGCAGACCATCCCGCTGAATCAATAACATCGCTTATGGTCGTTCTCATCACTATGGTTCTTGCATACTCTTTCCATGGCCTTCCAAGATATGCTTTGTTTATATTTTTCACCGGAATATACGCCGGTTCTCCGATGATGCGGCAGTTGTGGAGCACGATAGCGGTGGGTTCACGCACGTCGCTACGGCCTTGTGCAGTGACCATGCAACCTTGGCCTCCCATGGGTTTTCTCACCACAATGTTGCAGTTCTGAAAGATGGTGATTGAGTCACCGAATATGAAGTCGACAGTGCCTGAGATGGTGGAGTCGCGATAGAATTGACGATGGGCATGGGCGTAGAGTGTGTCTTGGTAACCATCGATTTGACAGTTGAAAATAACAACACAGTCCGCAGAGACTCTTAGGGCTACAGCTTGTCCTCCTTGGGGACCGGCTGTGTTCTCAATCCCGATGTTCTTGGCGATGAAATTATCACCTTCAACCGCTACAGAAAATTGTATGAATTTTAACATTAGACTACCACAAACCAGTACATTACATGTTTGAACCCGAATTATGACATAAGGACAAATCCTATCACAAAACCATTATTAAGAGTCTATCATCATAAGCATAATGAATGGAAACATTGATTTTACGGGGTAGTATGCATAGACTATATATAAGTCCCAAAAATATTTTTAATATAATTAGTAAATATTTCTTACTAAATTTTTTCTGGTTCCAAAAATTTCAAGGTAGACCCTGCCATTATGCTACATGTTTTGGTGGAATTTTTTACTATATGGAACAACTAAAAATAATAATATACATGTTAATGGTTGAAATATAAGTGGAAGTCAGGGTTAAGAATTGGACTCACTGAGAGAGGATGTCATGTATGTCCTGACCTTGCCGATAGCAAAGTTGAGACTACCGGTGATCTTAGTTTTGGTGGGTCCATCTCCAATGAAGGTGACATGAAACATCTGTTTTGTAACAACGACTTTCTCTTTGTAGACACCTTGCTTGATGTAGATAACGAATGGCACTTTGTTGTTTTCAGGCACAGCTTTCAAGGCCTCGTTTATACTTTTGTACTGACCACTTCCGTCCTGGGCCACCACCACATTAGGTTTCACACCTCCTTGTGGTGCTGCCATTAGCCGTCGAGTGTCTGGTCCTACCCAACTTGGGATACCGTCTTCAGCAGATAAAAGCTTTCTGGCCTGGTTTCCAAGATCTCCAGTTGCTTCTGTTGTTCAAAATGTTAGTATCTTTAACATTTATACAATGACCGAAAATGAGATTTAGAGGGGCTATAAATATTTTTAGATTAATCTTAATAAAAAAAATTATGACGATTTGAGGGATATACGACCTAGTTATAGTAAAATTTGGAGGTCAACTCTATTGTTTCATCCGGCTGTGTTTAGAAGTGGCCATGTACATGTATTTAAAGTGTAAAACTGATAGTATGAAACTACCTGTGATGTTGGATTTTCCAAGCATGCTGGACATACTGGTAATCATTGCAAGACTATTACTAGTGAGTTCTTTGGATGGTTTGAAGATGTTTTTCATGTCTTGTGCAAGGTTTGACTTAACTTCCTCAAAAGCATCCATGCATGTCTGTTGATACGAAATGGACCCACTGAGCCAGACACGAAGATCATCGACGAATTTCTCAATTTGATCAACTGAAAAGCCAGCAAAGTTTTCAAAACACTTTGTGAGATCATCTATAGCATCATTCATAACCGTCTCACACAACTCTAGAGACACTTTGGTATCATGATCTGCCTTGTCTTTGAGCTCTACAGAGGATTTCTTGATACCATCCTTGATGGATTGAATAGTGATGTTGAAGCTTAGCTTGATGAGATCAAGAGGCTCGGTGGAGTTAGGAGAAGCTTTCATGAAGCTGTTGACACATGTGTCTTTGAATTCAGTAGGTGCACAAACCGCTTGGACTGCCTTGCTGGTCATTTTAATATTCACGTCGGGATTTTTCTTACAAGCATGGGCATTTCGGTTCGCTATGACGGCCACAGAGACAACCATGACAACGAGCAAAGCCGAGACAACCCCAGCGATGATGCATTTCTTCTTTTTGTTTTCCTTATCGAATCCCATTTTTCTTCTTTTTGTCTAACTTCACAATCTCAAGAAATTAAAGAAGGTAATTTTGTTCTATGTTTTAAAGTTAATATGTTTTGAACTTGTAAAAACAAAAGAAAAAACAGAGTAGGAGAGGCTTGTAAAGATGGCTTAAGCCCCTTCTGGCTCTGTTTTCCTTTTTCTTTTACAATTTGTGTATTATGAAAGTTGTTGGGTGGAGTTTATATAATGGAGATACAAAGTGCTATCATTAGGATTTCTGTTTTTAGGAATTTGATTGTAGGACAAGTTAGGGTTCTAGCTCTTAGACCGCTAATATATCAAGGTTTGAGCTATTTAATTTGTGTCTTCAACTCTAGAAATAGTAACTATTATTAGATCATAGAGACCAACCAGTCAAGCATAGATATTTTATTATCTAAAGTACACTTTCTCTCCCTCCTTAGAGCGCCACATCATCAAATAGAGGGAAGAGGAGTCAACATGTGTCCCTTTCTAAACGCTCCGTTTCATTTAAACCAGAGCGTGATTGTATGGGCTTTACATGTTAGCGTGCCGTACTGTTTTTCTATTAGCCCAGTCCGACAAGGCGAATATGAATTTCCAAATGCAATGTTTCTGCTATTAAGGTTACACCCATCTCACATTCGCCGTTGCAGACGGAAACTATATATAGAGTTCTGACTGTGATGTTTCATCTTCTTCCTTATCATTCCATCAGATACACGATCTTGTTCATCTTCCCGATTGAGAGAAACTGGAAACGTTTTGTGGTTACACTCAAGCGAAGAGTCGTCTTCAACTCAGGTATCAACTATTGTCGGTCTATCAAATGCTTTCCCATTTACTGTGATCATCATAATCTTCAACTATTGATTCTGTTTCACTTTATTCGTAAATTCATTATCAGGATTTTAATCAAAACATTCAGTTTACATGGGATCCATTTGTTTATCTATTGGTTATCAGAAAATCTTCCCCGAAGTTTTTTTTTATATAGTTGACAATGAAATTGGCTATCTTTAAATGTCTTCAAACATTATTTTGAGGAGCTAGAGGAAGAGTCCCCAAAGGATAACTCTATCGTAGTGGTATGTTACTTCTGCCACACCTCTTATACTATAACGTTTCAAGAAATGTTTTCTATTCTTTAATGCTGAAACTGATTTATTGTGATGGCAGTATGTGTTACTTGATGATCAGCGTCACTTGATCACACTTCTATTTGCATTAGTCTTGAAACCTGATGCTGCTCAAGACATCCTCACAGGGTTCTTCGCCTTCGTACGGGTCCTGCATATGAGTATTTGGTGTATGAGTATGTAAAATGGAAAATGGAAGCTTAGAGGAAAGAGTTTCAAAATAAATTACTTTATGTGATATACACGATATAATTACAAATCATTAAAATAATATCCAATAAAACTCACACAATGTAACACATTTCCCGTAACATATCTTCTTGAAAAATGACACCTGCTAACCTAATAAAAACAATCAGAGCATTGACACATTTGAAAAGAAATTCGTCCAACCACACCTCTTATTTAGTATATAAACAATTAGATCTAATAACAAACATTAAAAATAATGTTACACCATCAATAAAGTTGAATCCTTTATTTCCTGATGAAATTTCATCAAGAAAAGTTGTCTAAAAATTCAACTCTATAATTTGTAAAAGTTTATTAAGTATTCCCCATTTTTATCCTCTTATTGTTTCAAAACCAAATTTATTGATAAAATATTTAATAATCCAGAATTTTTTTATCAATTTTTTTTAAAAAAAAATTGAGCAAAACATTTGACATCAATCTAAAATAATATTTTGCACATAATTTATAATATAATATAAAATACATATATTTAAAAATATTCATAAGAAAAAGAAGATAATCCGAGATTTTGTACTAAATTTTTATTTTACTGATTATCAAAACTATAATTACAGTAGAATAAACAAATAAAATATGTGAAATTATTATTTATTCATCTATAAACATGTCTTTAATATTAAGGCAAACATAACAAAACATACACAATGAAAAATTAATATCACGTTAGATTAAAGTAAGTTAAACATTTTGAAATATTTATTAAAAATAATGATATACTTATGTATTTTTTAGTTATTATCTCATCCCCGCCCGTAGAGCGAGCAAACCCTAGTATATATATCTATATATTTATTTTTGATAGGAAGAAAATAATCCAAAAACAAGTTCAAAACCAAGCCATTCAGTGAAACAAAAGCCGAGAATAGCTTCTTTATTAAAGATAATATGAAGATAAAAGCAACTGAGAGTGAAGCAAATAGAGTCCAAACATGGCTTTCTCAATGCTCATCCATTACCAGCGAAATTGAGTTGGCCTGCAAACCCAAAAAAATAATTAGGTAAGCAAACTTGGTGAAGAAATGGAAAGGAGAAGAATGAGTTAAACTGACCAGATCATGAAACTTATGAGAGTAAAATATCTCCAAGTAGTGCCGTGTTTCTCTCCTTTCAAGCTTAGACACATGGTTCCAGAATGGAGTACTATTTTTTTATATATATTTTTACATAAAAATAGAGTAATTCTATTATAGAGTAATTTTGTTCCAATTGTGTTACTCTATAATCTAACAACTCCAATAATTTTTATGTTCTTGAAAATAATGAATGTATAAAGTACTTCTATACTTTATATTTGGGGTTCATCAAAATGGTATCCATAGATATACTAATAGGTCCTAAGAGAAAAGATTAACGAATTTGAATTTATTTTACTGCTATCAGTTTAAATATATTAAAACTGTTAATCACAGAAAAAAGTATTTTAATTACATTAAAAAGAATGAAAAAATTTAATGAATTGTGAAATCTATTGCAGGTTGGGCAAATAAGGAACACCAGTTTGTGGAATCCACGAGCCACCACTTAAAAATCTTCCAGGAGCAAATCCAAGAGCCTGAGGACGAGTAATCCTCTGAATACCAGGCCATTTAACACGTTGGGCTTGGTTTGATCCAGGCCCACTGTTCTCATACTCAGCGTAAAAAAGCGTTTTGAGCGCAAAATCACCATTCCATGCAGACCATCCCGCTGGATCAATAGCATCGCTTATGGTCGTTCTCATCACTATGGTCCTTGCATACTCTTTCCATGGCCTTCCAAGATATGCTTTGTTTATGTTTTTCACCGGAATATATGCTGGTTCTCCGATGATGCGGCAGTTGTGGAGCACGATAGCGGTGGGTTCACGCACATCGCTACGGCCTTGTGCAGTGACCATGCAACCTTGGCCTCCCATGGGTTTTCTCACCACGATGTTGCAGTTTTGAAAGACGGTGATTGAGTCTCCAAAGATGAAGTCGACTGTGCCTGAGATGGTGGAGTCGCGGTAGAATTGACGATGGGCATGGGCGTAGAGTGTGTCTTGGTAACCATCGATTTGACAGTTGAAGATAACTACACAGTCCGCAGAGACTCTTAGGGCTACAGCTTGTCCTCCTTGGGGACCAGCTGTATTCTCAATCCCGATGTTCTTGGCGATGAAATTATCACCTTCGACCGCTACAAAAAAAGTATGAATGTTAACATTTGACTACCACAAACCACTATGTTACATGTTTGAACCGAATAGTGACATAAGGACAAAACATATCACAAAACCACTATTAAGAAGTCTATCATGAACATAACGAATTGAAACATTGATTTTGCGGAGTAATATACATAGACTATAAGTCCCTAAAACTTTTCTTACTAGATTTTTTCTGGTCCCAAAAATCTCAAGGTAGACCTTGCCATTATGCTACATGATTTTGGTGGAATTTTTTTACTATGTTTTTTAGAACACCTAAAACTAAGACTTTTTTTACTATATTAATGGTTGAACTATATGTGGAAGTCAGGGTTAAGAATTGGACTCACTGAGAGAGGATGTCAGGTATGTCCTAACCTTGCCGATAGCAAAGTTGAGACTACCGGTGATCTTAGTTTTGGTGGGTCCATCTCCGATGAAAGTGACGTGAAACATCTGTTTTGTAACAACAACTTTCTCCTTGTAGACACCTTGCTTGATGTAGATAATGAATGGCACTTTGTTGTTTTTAGGCACAGCTTTCAAGGCCTCGTTTATACTTTTGTACTGACCACTTCCATCCTGGGCCACCACCACATTAGGTTTCACACCTCCTAGTGGTGCTGCCATTAGCCGTCGAGTGTCTGGTCCTACCCAGCTTGGGATACCGTCTTCAGCCGATAAAAGCTTTCTGGCATGGTTTCCAAGATCTTCAGTTGCTTCTGTTGTTAAAAATGTTAGTATCCTTAACATTTATACAATGACCGAAAATGAGATTTAGAGGGGCTACAAATATTTTTAGATTAATCTTAATAAACAAAAAAAAAACTATGACGATTTAAGGGATATGCGACGTATACATAATAAAATTTGGAGGTCAATTCTATTGTTTCATCCGGTTGTGTTTAGAACCAGCCATGTACATGTATTTAAAGTGTAAAACTGATAGTATGAAACTACCTGTGATGTTGGACTTTCCAAGCATGCTGGACATACTGGTAATCATTGCAAGACTATTACTGGTGAGTTCTCTGGATGGTTTGAAGATGTTTTTCATGTCTTGTGCAAGGTTTGACTTAACTTCCTCAAAAGCATCCATGCATGTTTGTTGATACGAAATGGACCCACTGAGCCAGACACGAAGATCATCGACGAACTTCTCAATTTGATCAACTGAAAAGCCGGCAAATTTATCAAAACACTTTGTGAGATCATCTATAGCATCATTCATAACCGTCTCACACAACTCTAGAGACCCTTTGGTCTCATCATCTGCCTTGTCTTTGAGCTCTATAGAGGATTTCTTGATACCATCCTTGATGGATTGAATAGTGATGTTGAAGCTTAGCTTGATGAGATCAAGAGGCTCGGTGGAGTTAGGAGAAGCTTTCATGAAGCTGTTGACACATGTGTCTTTGAAGTCAGTAGGTGCACACACCGCTTGGACTGCCTTGCTGGTCATTTTAATATTCACGTCGGGATTTTTCTTACAAGCATGGGCATGTTGGTTCGCTATGACGGCCACAGAGACTACCATGATAACGAGCAAAGCGGAGACAACCCCAGCGATGATGCATTTCTTCTTTTTGTTTTCCTTATCGAATCCCATTTTTCTTCTTTTTTCTAACTTCACAATTTCAAGAAATTAAAGAAGGTAATTTAGTTCTATGTTTTAAAGTTAATATGTTATTGAACCTGTAAAAACAAAAGAAGAAACAGAGTAGGAGAGGCTTGTAAAGATGGCTTAAGCCCCTTCTGGCTCTGTTTTTTCTTTTTCTTTTACAGTTTGTGAAAGTTGTTGGGTGGAGTTTATATAATGGAGATACAAATTAAAGTGCTATCATTAGGATTTCTGTTTTTAGGAATTTGATTGTAGGACAAGTTAGGGCTTTAGCTCTTAGACCACTAATATATCAAGGGTTGACATATTTAATTTGTGTATTCAACTCTAGAAATAGTAACTATTATTAGATCATAGATACAACCCAGACAAGCACAGATATATGTATTTATTTATTTTTATTTTTGATAGGAAGAAAACAATCCAAAACAAGTTCAAAACCAAGCCATTCATGGAAACAAAAGCCGAGAATAGCTTCTTTATTAAAGATAACATGAAGATAAAAGCAACTGAGAGTGAAGCAAATAGAGTCCAAACATGGCTTTCTCAATGCTCATCCGTTGCCAGCGGAATTGAGTTAGCCATGCAAACCCAAAAAATAATTAGGTAAGCAAACTTGGTGAAGAAATAGAAAGAAGAAGAATGAGTTAAACTGACCAGATCATGAAACTTATGAGGGTAAAACATCTCTAAGTAATGTTGTGTTTCTCTCCTTTCGAGCTTGGACACATGGTTCCAGAATGAATAGTCTTGTGACCAATCGTGTTTGTGGTTTTGGTGACGTAGTTAATCATTAATAAAGACTTTTCTGTTTATTTTTATCACTTATAAACATGTTTACACGCGCATGAGGAATCTCACTTCTCTAGCTCAGCCTCATACTCTTCTGAATTTGTGCTTACCGCAATGGTTCGTCATCAGCGAAGGAGAGATTTTGATTCGCTATAAGAATCTTGGAACCTTTTTTGAGTAGTGTATATGCTAATTACTAAAGGATTTAACCACGTCTATCTCTCTTGTATTTATTGCATCGTATGTTTGTATTTGTTTATGCTTTGATAACTCAAATTGTGATTACCTTTTCCAAGCAAAAGACAGACTGAATGTGTTTATCGATTACTAAACACTCATGCTATAACTTATCGTTTCAATCATTGACTTTGAACCAAATCCGGTTAGATTCCAACTCTGTATTAGAATTTGGGATGTATTGAGTTATCATATGTTCAATTATTCATCTTTGTCACTTTTGTAATATCATGTTTTCAGTAACATACCTATCAAAAAACAAAATTGAACTATCTGACCTAAAAGAAAAAAATATAGAAACAAAATTGAACTATCATATCATATTCATAAAAAGTCACCGCAATAGAAACTCAAACAAATACAACCCAGCTTCTCCTTAACAATATTCTGAAACTTTGAATTAGCCACATCCAAGGTTTTGACATCACAGTAATTAGCCTTCAAAATTTTGTGCAAACCTTTGTTTGGAGCTCACTCAATAAGTTTAGCCACTGTTTCAAGAACCACATATGGGTTCTCAAACTTTTATCAAAAGCTTTTACCTCAACCATCTGTATACATGCACAAAAGTAATGAGGAAATCAACACTAAATATAGGTTTAGATTTTACAAAACTAGTTAAAAAAATCGTCTTGTGTGCTGAGGTTGAAGATAAGAACTCTTTAACCAAATAGACATGATTTTTCGAATAATAACAATAGATAAAAAATTTAAAAGTTGAGAAAAAAACATAAAACTAGGGCAACAGATAATTCACTACAACGTTAGACATATTTCCTTCTTTAAGCACTTTAAAGTTAGCAAACCGAACTTGTGTCTCCACATGTACAATTATATTCGCAAATCAATGAGAATGATTTCTGAAGAATGTGATTATTGACTTTCTTTCAAAAGAAAAGTTTGAAGAATAAGATCGGCAATGACAAAACAATGTTTTCCAATCTAACTAAACTGCAATTGAAAGAATATGAAAACCTAGATTATATTCATATACTAGTATAACTGACGAACAACTTGATATATATATATATATTTGATTTTATTATGTACATTGTTATTGTTTTCTAAGGGAATAAAATTGATTTCAGCAACTAATTAAAAATAATAAAAAATTGTTAAGCAACGGTTGTATAAACAAGTATTCGACTGAAATTTGTGCATTATTTAACATCATTTGAAATAATTTTAATCTATCAAAATAAGGAAAGATTCATTATAAAAATCAATCAATGAGCTCCAGAATGATTAGGATCTTAAGTTTTTTCATAATTGTGTGTTTTAAGTTTATGAATTTAGATAACAATGAAATCATTCTTAAATATATGATTACAAAAAATTCTCTTTCATAGAAATTAGTTAATAGTATTTTGTTTATGAGACAAAGAAATGTCTAACTTATATTAAGAAATAGAGTAGCACTCACACTTATTTAGTGAACATTTTATTAATCTAGACATTGTGAGGAATAATATTCACATATTATAAAAATATTTCTTTAATGTATAATTTGGGCCTTTATTATGGGCTTCACATAATCAAACAAACCCCTGGTTGGGCTTGTAATTATTATTATTTTCGTAATCCAATTAAACGGAAAGCCTCCTTTGTTCAAAAAAAAAAAAAAAGAAATTCACATATGCTTCTTTTTTTTCTCTATCACTCTGCCCCACCGCCGTTTTGTTCAATTCACCGCCGTTTTGTAGATCTCGCCGCGCCGCTCTCACTCCTCCTGTGTAAGCTTCTTCCTCTCGTTTTCTACATTTCATAGAAACTCATCGACTCATTACTCTCTTGTGTAGACTCAGAATCAGTAGTAATATGGCTTTCTCCAATAAACTAAGCCGCCTCGTGAGGCAGAGCGAGAAGCACGCCTCCACCATTGCCTCTCTCAAGACTTTCTCTTCAGAAGCCACTCACCACAGGTACCACCAGGAGACGCACAGTTTCCTCGAGCCAGAGAGCTACATCAACAGCTGGGAACCACCTAAAGATCCCAAAGACGCTGAGAGGATGCTCGCGCAGCTTAGGAGAGACTACGCCAAGAAAGTGAGTCTGTATCGGAAAGACTACGTTCATGAGATTGAGATGCTTAGGGTGGAGAAGCAGCGTAAGGACGAGGCTAGGTTGGTGGCTGAACGTGCTGTGAATGAGGAGAGGCGGCGTTTGAAAGCTGAGGCTGCTAAGGTTAGGGCTGAGGAACGTAAGATCTTTGAGGAAGAGTTCAGAAGAACCCTGGTACGTTCCTTTTTTTTTTCTTTCGAACTGGTGACTATTCTGGAAACAATGTAACAATTCTGTTCTTTACAAAGAATGAGTCCGACTCGTGACCTTTCTGGAAACTTTCTGGAAACAAAATGAACGAATAGGAAAAGAACGTAGAGGAATAAAATAGTAGAAATGAAAAAGAATAGTTGTTCCTTCTCTAAAAGAAACAATTTTATTCTTTATTTCCTTAAAAAAAGAGAGAATGAGAAAAATTATTTCTCGTGAATGAAGATTTTTTTTAAGAACGTTAGGGAATGCATCATTCTTTGTCGTTCTTTGGTCACCATTCATACCCACAGATTGTGTAGTGTGTAGTGGGTACCATGATGGATCTTTGATCATGTCTGTTATATGGTTCTTGAAAGAAAATGATGGGTAAGTGTTGTTGTTGTCTTGAAGATTTGGGATCTTTGCTAGTTATGATTCAGGTGTCCTATTAGATAGAAGGGTATGTATGCTTTGTGATCGATCAGTTGAAGATGAAGCTTTATGCTTTGAAGTTGTGTGGCTATGGGATTAGAGGTTTTGATCATGAATCCTGTAACCATCATAATATTTCTACATTAGCCAGCTTAGCTCTTCCTCTGGCTAAACCTTTGGTTTCTTACTTGTTGATAAACAAAACATAAGATGGGTCTTGATGCTTTCCATGGGAACTCTTTTGAAGTTAGTGAAAACTTATTAGTAAGAGGTTCCATTTGTTTGACCTCGAGTTAGATGGTAGAGGAAACACTGTACACACACACTCTTGCCAGAGGACTATTCAGTTATTTATATATTCACCACATGTACTCGTGGCTGCAAAGTGACAATTCGTAGATTTCTGATTCTAGTTTGAGTTCCTTATGCCTATTGGTCCCAGAGTCAGAGCAGTATTGGTCTAGTGCCTGATATTCAAAAAAAAAACGCCCAAGTCATAGACCAGTTTCGTGTTTGAAATTTTGCAGATGAAAGAAAGAGAGGAAAAGCTGGAGTTCTGGAGAATGACAGGACTAAAAAGGGAAGAGAAGAAGAAAGATAAAAAGAAGCTATTGCATGAGCAAAGTTCTTTGTGGATTGAGCCAAAGGAACTGGAGAAGAAGATTACAGAAGCCCTGGTTGAGTCCACTACTCTCTAAACCAAACCCCCTCTTTTCTGAATCTTTGTTTGAGAAACAATCATTTTTGTAATGTTGTTGGAGACTGACATATCTTTTCTTCTTCTAATAGAGAAATAAAAGCGAAAGCGATTACATAATGAGTATTGGTGGTCTTGTGACCAATCTTGTTCATCATTAATAAGAACGTTTCTTTTATTGTTAATCACTAGTAACATGCTTGCCCCCATACGAGGAATCTACTTCTTTAGCTCAGCCTCAAACCTTCTGAATTTGTGCTTAGAGAGATGGGTAGTGAGATCAGCGGAAGAGAGACTCTGATTCGCCTAGAGTATCTTGGAACTTTCATGTGAATGGTGTATATGTTGTTAATTACAAAGGATTTACACACGACTCTCTCTTACTCTTGTATTTGTTGCATCATATGTTTGTGGTTGCTTATGCATGCTATGAGTAATAGTTCTACTTTACAATGAGATTACTCAAATTGTGATTTCCTTTTCCATGGAAAACAGGCTGAATGTGTTCATGATTACTATATCACTGATGCTATGAGTTATAAGTAATCTTGTTTCACTTGTTTTGATGTATAAAGATAAAAGTATCAAAGAGTCTATAATACATGAAAACAATTCAAATGTTGAGTTTAAACCAAATCCAGTTAGATTACATTTCTGCATTAGAATGTGGGATGTACTTGAGTTACTACTATACATTCAATTATTCATCTCTGTCACATGTATAATTCCATGTTCTCAGTAACATAGCTATCAAGAAACAAAACAGAACCATCTGACGTAAAAAAAAAAAAATAGAACATAAAAACAAAACTGAACTATCATACGAATGAATAACTTTGATTGAAATGAAATCATTAGAGGAAACACACACACACACAAAATGACAGGCTGGCAAAATTAGAAGAGTGATAGAAGTAGGGCCACATGGTACCATTCAGCCACATGCATGGCTTTTGAGTCTCTTCCCCAATGCTTCTTCCCCACCCACACCACTCTTTCCTTTCTTGTTATTATTCTCTTCTCATTTAGTGCATCTCTTTCTATATATTTCAAAATTTCACTCACTTTTAGTTCTCAATGTCTTATTTATTTTCAGTATAATTTTTGAAATTTCAAAATTTATAAGAGTCATATACATGCAAGTCTCCTAGCATATATAGTTCTCCAAATAAACTAGAAATTAAATCATATTTTCATCATATCTTTGTTTTAGAACTGAAACACTTGGTTATGACAAAAGAGCTTAACCAATTTGTGCATTACTAGTAGTTTACCGCAAACCAATAAAACTATACCATTAATAAGTTTTTACCACGTTAAATTTTTGATCACCAAATAGAAAATGATTAAATGAATGTATCAATGTGGACCGACGAGCTAGACATCGAAACAATAACAGTACGCACCACTGACCGCGACTAAACAATGAAAAAGACATAATAAAACCAAAAACACTTGAAAGATCAAAACATTATTAAGAAAAAAAAAATTACAACAAAAAGGAACCAAACACATGCACTCTTCAAATAAAAACACAAAATATAATTTTCAGAAAACCAGTTTTGTCTCTTTTTTTCTTCTTCATATTTTTTTGAAAGTGGAGAACAAAATGCCATTTTCTCTCCCTCTCGATCTCCCCGGTGTGTCAAGAAGATCTGTCGGTGATAATACGTTACGATTAATTCTTAAACCTGCTAGTACACAAAACAGGTATTAACTGCAAATTAGTGGAAATTAATGATAAAAATTAATAGCGTTAATTAAAAATTACTCAATTATATTTTTTGTTATTTTTATCCCCAATAATGTTTATATTCGCATAAAAAGGCTGTCATTTTGGCGTTAAATCTTTTCCTACCTTATTTGCTTATTTATTCTTTGTATAAAATTATTTTATTCTATAAAAATAGTAATAATAACTCGTCTTTGTCCACTATCATTTCTCCTCTTTAAATCAAAACAAAAAGAAAAAAAACTTATCGTCCCTGTGGTCGTCGATCACTCTTCTCCTTCTCTTTAATCTTCATTCTTCTTCTCTCTTCTGCTTCTTTCTCACTACCTGGTTTCATTTGGCGCGAAAAGTTCTTCTCTTTTCGGACAGCTTTCTCTCTCGCAGTTCGTTTTCAGACAGCTTTCTGTTTCGTTACAAATAAAGATGCCAGTAAGTACGTGTTTAGTTTCTTAAGTCTTCTTGTACTTCTTCCCCTGTCTTGTCCGAGATTGGTTAGTTTCGTAAAGATTGAAACTTTTTTAGTTGGTATTTATTTATAACTCGAACCCATCAATCGTTTTGCTTCCTCGACTTCGTTATGGTTTCTGGGTCTCTTTCATTTCGCCGGATCCGCTGGAAAAATCTTTACTTTCTTGGATCTGAACTTTGGAATCAGATTGTGCTGATATGATCTTCTTTTTGTATGTTTTTGGTAGGTGGCATTAGTTTTGCTGCTGGCATTGACCAGTCTGGTTCAGAGCCACGGCGCCGGAAACGTTTGCGATCTTGGTCGGAGACCCAACACGAGACCACACAGTGTCTCGATTTTGGAGTTTGGTGCTGTTGGAGATGGGAAAACGTTGAACACAATTGCGTTTCAGAATGCTGTCTTCTATCTCAAGTCTTTTGCAGACAAAGGTGGTGCTCAGCTTTATGTTCCTCCGGGAAGGTGGCTCACCGGAAGTTTCAATCTCACCAGTCATCTCACTCTGTTTCTTGAGAAAGACGCCGTCATTCTAGCCTCCCAGGTTTGCTTCCTCCTTCTCCTTGTAAGCTCAAGAAAAAGAGCTCAAATGACCAAGGACTGGAGTGATGTGCTACACACGCTGATGGTGGTGTGACACAACGGTGCATGTAACTACGAAGGAAGTCATGTGTCACACACACTCAGAAATGTGTGACACACGGGGTGAATCAGTTATTAGATAATGACGTGTCAGATAACTACGGGACTCAAGATCTAGCTTTGGTGTGAAGCAAAGGAGATTTGGGCTTGGCGCGATATTAGGAAAGAGAATATTGCGTCTGACGATATATAACTAAGCCATCTTGGGTAGGTTTAGGTTATGAATTAGAGATTAGAAAAGCTTGTGCAAGAGGGTGTTCTTGCGGCTAAAAGTGAAGACGAGTGACTTGTTAGAGTAGCTCGTAGTTCTTATTTCAGAGATTAGAAATTGGTCCGTCTCTAGTCGGGTGTGACTGAGAGTAATTCGGATTAAACAGATCTAGCAGGATTGTTTAAAAGATTTCTAATAAACAAGCATAGAGTTCTTGGAAACTGGTATTTAGTTCCTCAACTTGGTTGTCTCTGAACTTTCAATTGGTATCAGAGCGGGAAACCTCTGTGGTATCGAAAACTACTAACAGGTTGAGATCCTGCGGATTTCATGGACAACATGAAGGAACTTGTTACTGTGCAGAAGCCTATCATGCTGGATAGCGGGAACTTTGGTCATTGGAAGGCAAGAATGCGACACTTAATCAGAGGAATTGATGAGGATGCCTGGACCGCGGTTGAAGATGGTTGGTCTGCTCCCACCATGATCATGGAAGATAAGACGTTGCAACCAAAACCAAAGGATAGATGGACGGACTCAGAAAAGGCAGCTTCTAAGTTCAACTCTAAAGCTTTAACTGTCATATTCTCGTCTGTAGATTTGGATCAGTTCAAGATCATTCAAAGTTGTGAGTCAGCGAAGGAAGCATGGGACACTCTTATCAATCACTTTGAAGGAAACACGAGTGTGCGAAGAACCAGGATTGATCATCTTGCATCAAGATTCGAGAATTTGAGAATGGGAGATGATGAACCAATTGATGGATTCATTTCTAAAATTAGCGAGTTAGCTAGTGAATCCTCGGTTCTTGGTAAGAAGTATGAAGAAAAAGACTTGGTGAAGAAACTCCTGAGATGTCTACCTCCACGCTTTGAAGCCTACAAAGCTGTTTTAAACATTGCTATTGACACTGATGAAATGAAGTTCGATCAACTATCTGGAATTCTGAAAGTCCATGATCTAGAAAAGCAAGATCGTCTGTCAAGTACTCAGAAGAGTATTGCCTTTAATGCTGAATCAAAGGAAGACGTCAGAATCCTGAAAATTGAAGAAAACTTAGGACTCATGGCTCGAAACTTCAATAAGTTTGTCAAACGATTAGAGAAAGGAGGAGGGCGATCAAGTGGACGATTTCAAAAAGGTGACACTGACAGAGGAAACTCACAATACTCAAAACAAGACTCATCCAGGAACTCTAAGAAAAAGGAACTTCAGTGTCATGAGTGTGAAGGTTATGGACACTATCGCAATGAATGTCCATTAGCTAAGAGAAAAGAACTGAAGTGTATTGAGTGTAAAGGTTTTGGTCATACTCGAAGTGAGTGCCCTAACACACTGAAGAAAGACAAATCTCTACTGTCTTTCAGTGACACTGAGTCTGAAAGTGATAGTGATGGAGAAGAGCTACATTTGAATTTCATGGCTCTTATTGGACACGATGAGATGAAGAAATCGTCTTCAACCACTGAACTGACAAATGAAGATGAAGATGATGACCTCAATCATGACCTAGAGACAGAATACAAGGTCCTATTTGACAAATTTGCTGAACTTAGTCATGAAAATCTACAACTTCTTAAGGATAAGGCTATGCTAAAGGCGCAGGTAAACATTCTGGAACTCGAGCAATCTTCCGGTCAGACCGAAATTCAACCAACTCTCTCTATCTTAAATGAAAACGATCAAGAAGTGCTGTCCTTGAAGAGAGCCATGGCAGAGCAAGAACGTATCCATAAACAATTTGAAGCTAAGTTCATTCAGACAACTGACCAGCTTAAACAAGAAGTGGACAAGAGCAAACTATTGGAAAGTCAACTTGCAGAAAACAACAAGAAAGTACGGATGCTTACCACAGGTACTACTACACTCGATCATCTCCTCACTGTGGGACAGTGTCCAAGTCTCTGTACAGGTCTTGGGTTTCGAGGATCTACATCAACGACTACTGGAGATAAAGTTACATTTGTGAAAGAGACTGCAAAAGGGGAGATAGATCTCAGACATAAAGAAATCGAACCCCTGTGGGAGAAGAGGGACAACGACAAGATAACTCCAAGAAGGATTGGTAATGGATGTCATTTCTGTGGTAAGCGTGGTCATCAGGTCCGTTTCTGTTACACTCGCAAGCATCGATATGAGCGAGCCTGGAGACTGAACCTGTGTTTCATGGATCCATCTGTCTATGGTCATGTTTGGATAGCTAAACGCGATCTTTATCCCAACTACAAGGAAACTGTTCAAACAGTATTACACACCGATAGAGTTGTTCTACACACTGAAGCAGAACATCATCTTGTCTGCAATCTAGCGCACATACATGAGGAAGAGAACATGACGAGCAATGTTGCGTACACCAGTGCTAAAGAGAGTAGTCAGGTTGATCTTCCTTGGTATTTTGACAGCGGATGTTCAAGACATATGACAGGGAATCAAGAGTACATTGATAAACTCGAACACATCAAAGGTGGAAAAGTAACTTTTGGTGATGGGGGACAAGGTAAAATACGAGGCGTAGGTGTAATGGAAAGGGATGATCTACCACGTCTGATAAATGTTTACTTCGTTGATGGACTTAAGGCAAATCTCATCAGTGTTAGCCAATTATGTGATGAAGGATTGGAGGTCATTTTCAACAGCAAAGAGTGTCGAGCAGTTGACCTGAAAGGAAATCTTATACTCTGTGGGGTGCGATCAGGAAATAACTGTTATATGTGGAAACCATCACATATATGTTTCACTGCAAGGGAATCAAAACTTGACCTATGGCACAAAAAACTCGGTCACATGAATACTCATGGATTGACAAGACTCGTAAATGCAGAAGTAGTTAGAGGAGTTCCTGATCTTGAAAAATAGACAGACACAGTGTGTGGGGCTTGCTGTCAAGGAAAACAGATCAAAGTGCAACACAAACAGATTTCTGAAATCAGGTCCAAGCGCATACTTGAACTAGTTCACATGGACCTCATGGGTCCCATTACTCCTGAAAGTATTGCCGGCAAGAGATATATCTTTGTTTTAGTTGACGATTTCTCCAGATACACTTGGGTGGATTTCTTGCGAAACAAATCTGATGCAATCGAGAGCTTTCGAATCTTAGCACTGCAACTTAAGCAAGAAAAGGGTGGAATCACTCAAATCAGGAGTGATCATGGTGGTGAATTTCAAAACGAACAATTTGATCAGTTCTGTCAAAGTCAAGGGATTCGTCATCAATATGCTGCTCCAAGAACACCCCAACAAAACGGAGTAGTGGAAAGAAAAAACAGGACTCTGCAAGAGATGGCTAGAGCAATGCTGTGTGGAAATAATGTGCCATCAGGTTTTTGGGCAGAAGCAATAGGAACGGCCTGCTATGTGATAAACCGAGTATATGTCAAGCCTAAAACAAAAACTACTCCATATGAGATCTTCAAAGGAAAAACTCCTAACCTAAGTCATATGCATGTGTTTGGATGCTTATGTTACATTTTGAATGACAAAGATCACTTAGCAAAATTCGACGCCAGAAGTGATGTTGGGATGTTTCTAGGGTATGCAACCAATAGCTCTGCATACAGAGTGTTCAATCAGCGCACCAAATTTGTCGGAGACAATGTGAACGTTGTGTTCGATGACAATGTTGGTTTCTATCAGGCAAGAGTAACACAAACAATTGATTGTGTAGCACCAACACTCTCAGATTCAGTGGAAGCCAAAATAAAAGATGAGACAGAAGATGAAAGTCAACAAGAAGCCACGCCTGTCAATCTGGATCAAGGAAGAGTTCATAAGAACCACTCATCTTCTGATGTGATCGGTGGTGTATTTGATGAACGGGTTACACGGAAGAAGCAAATCAATTTCAAAGAGATGGTTAAGTTAGCATGCTTTATAGTGAAAATGAATGAAGTTGAATGCTTTGTGTCTTTGATTGAACCAAAGAACCTTCGTGAAGCGTTGGAGGATGAATTTTGGACAGATTCAATGCATCAGGAACTAGAGCAATTCGAACGCCTTCAAGTTTGGGAGTTGGTACCAAGACCAGAAAATGTTAACATCATTGGAACCAAGTGGATACACAAGAATAAAACCGATGAAGAAGGCAATGTGGTCCGGAATAAGTCAAGACTAGTTGGACAAGGCTACTCACAAATTGAAGGTGTTGACTTCGATGAGACATTTGCTCCTGTAGCTAGACTTGAATCAATCAGGTTACTATTTGGAATGGCATGCAATCTTCGTATTAAGCTGTTTCAGATGGATGTCAAAAGTGCATTTCTCAATGGTGTACTACAAGAAGAAGTCTATGTCACACAGCCTAAAGGATTTGAGGATCCTCATTTTCCTGATCACGTATACAAACTCAAGAAGGCTCTCTATGGACTCAAACAGGCTCCACGAGCTTGGTATGAGAGACTGACTGATTTTCTTATCAAGGCGGGGTTCCAGAGAGGAGGAGTTGATAAAACTCTGTTCATAGGCGAAAATGAAAAAAACATATTGATCATTCAAGTATATGTCGATGACATTATCTTCGGAGGGACTTCTCAGTCTATGGTGGATGAGTTTGTGAGAACCATGACCAGGGAGTTTGAGATGAGTATGGTCGGAGAGCTCAGTTACTTCCTTGGGCTTCAAATCAAGCAACTAGATGATGGGATCACAGTTTCTCAAAGCACTTATGCAAAGAACCTCATCAAGCGATTTGGAATGCAAACTAGTAAAATAGCCAAAACTCCTATGAGCACCACTACCAAGTTGTCACGAGATGCTGACGGGAAGCCTGTTGATGAGAAGTTGTACCGAGCCATGATTGGTAGTCTTCTCTATCTCACTGCAAGCCGACCAGATTTATGCTTGAGTGTGGGAATATGCGCAAGATATCAAGCATCTCCAAAGGAGTCTCACATGAATGCCGTTAAGCGTGTAATTAAATATGTGAAAGGAACCTTGGATTTCGGTCTTCATTACACCTTTGAAACTAATGCGAATCTTGCAGGTTTTTGTGACGCAGATTGGGCTGGATGCTTGGACGATAGACATAGCACATCCGGAGGGTGTTTCTTTCTCGGAAACAACATGGTGTCTTGGCACAGCAAGAAACAAAACTGTGTCTCACTCTCAACAGCTGAAGCAGAATACATTGCCCTGGGAAGTTGCTGCACTCAATTGCTCTGGATGCGACAAATGCTTGTGGACTATGGTATTATTTCTGATCCCATGCTAGTTCATTGTGATAATATGAGTGCTATAAACTTGTCTAAAAATCCTGTTCAACACTCGCGTACCAAACACGTGGACATACGACATCACTTTGTGAGAGAGTTAGTAGAGATGAGAATTGTGATTCTAGAACATGTATCAACCGAGAAGCAGCTTGCTGATTTATTCACTAAACCACTAGACTACAACACCTTTCTGGGACTCAGAAAGGCGTTGGGAATCATGAATCTCTGAGTAAGTCTTTTTAAAGAGGGGGGGGGTCGCTTTATGTATATATGTATCACCATGGTAACAAAACCTTGAACCAACAAGTTCTCCTCTTGAAGACTGTTCGATTTGGCTCTACCTATCACACTTTATCTGATTCACTGATGAAAGACACTCATCTCGAACCAGGATGTTACCCCATTTTCGTTTGAGACTTGATCAATGTCTGGATTGAATAAGAAAACACACAAGAGGATGAGTGTATGGCAGAAGGTCTTTGTGTTTAAGGCAACCAAAAATATGAGTCACACAAGACTGTGTCTAAAGGAAGGGTCGCAGTGTGTTAAACAGTTAAACGGTTGTGTTACTCAAAAAAAAAAAAAAAAAAAAAAAAAAAAAACTGACAAAGGCCTAGGATGATAGACACTCGTTTTGGAGCTGGGTGTTACCACACTTTGACTCTGAGTTCGATCACTGTCTTGACAAGGCAGGGATAATGTCAGTCTCTCAGGGTACCTATCTCGGAGCAGGGTATCACCATACTTTGACTCTGATTTCAGTCACTACCTTAAAATGGAGACTAAATTGTTATCACCTGAAGAAAATGGGTGTATAGACCAATCAAGACCCGTCGGTTGAGATGAAGAAACTGACACACAAGATGCCTAATGTGTGTTTTCAGATCGTACAGATAAGTGTGGTGTATGAGTCGGATTTGGACGGCATTCTTAGGAGAATCTCGTATGTGACAGCTACTCGGCTGAGAAATAGCTACAGACTTGAGCTGGTTCACTGATTTCAGTGCTTCTTTTTTTTGCGTGTGAGTAAAAATCTTTTCAATGTGACTCTCCTCTCCTCTTTAAAAAAAAAAAAAAAAAAAAAAAAAAAGGCATTAGAGTGCTTGATACAGGTTGATGGTTCACTGTTCCCAATATCTCTCTCATACTCTCTCATAACTGTAAGTGGTGTCTTCCATTCTGGTTACATATCTGAACTAAGATGTTCTTTTTGCTTATCTCTGTTTTGGGCCGGGTTTTTTGGGGCCCTTACTTGTGGTACTAATGGACTATTCGAGTCATATTAGGGTTTTTAAGTGGAATAAAAGGGAGAGTACAAGTGCCTCCCTGTGTCACATCGAGATTCGTTTGGCTGACACAAATAGGAACCACAACATGCAATCCGCAAGGAGAAGTGCTCGTCGACAACAAACCTCAGGATCACTCCCTACTCCACCGTCGTTGGAAACTCCGTCCACCTCCCGCAAGCGACATCGTCATCGCGGTTCGTCCTCTGCCGTCCCATCGCCACCAGAATCGACCAATCCTGAAGTTGAACCAGTGTCTGATGAGGAAGTTGAAGCGTTTCAACCGAAGAATCCTAGGTACGAAGCTAGCCGTGCTTTATTTCAGTCTCGGATTCAGGAGAATCCGGATTTCCTTCGGTCGAAGATCCCTCCCATCACCAGCCGGTTTCTCACCGCACATGCAGCCAGGCGCTACAAAAATCTGACACCACGCAAGTTTGTTATTCAACAAAGGTTGGATCTTGCGGATGAAAATCTCTTCGATGTCAAACGGGTAGTTGTGAAGGCTGGTCTGATCTACACTCTCATTGACTCAGATCCGTTTCAACCTAATGTGGTAAGAGAATTTGTGGCTAATCTGTCTGAAGCAGAGGAAAGAGATGACGGGGTAGCAGTTTACGTAAGAGGGTCTCTAGTGACTTTTTCTCCAAGTCTGATAAATGCAATGTATTTGCTCCCTGGATTCGAAGAAGATCCTGACTATGCAGCTGAGGACATTGATCGTGTGTGTGGATTCCTTACCGATAATCAAGTGCAACGGTGGGAAAACATGAGCTCCAAGTACCTGAGTAAACTGAATCAAGTTCTCTACAAACTTGTTTGCTCGAACTGGATACCCACTACTAACTACACGGCTATGAATCAAGATCGTCTCAAGTTCCTCTACATGATTCATCATCAACACGGATTCGATTTTGGGAAGTTAGTCTACAATCAAATCACACACATGGGCGCTAGCACTGACGTGGACAAGTGACGGAGGATTATATTTCCAACACTCATTCAGCAAGTCCTGGACTTTCAGCGCAACATTCTTCCTATGGAACATGATGAGGACTACACTGGGTATCCCAAGCTGGTTGTCAAAGACAAAAAGGCGGGACGAGGACAGGAAGCTGACTCTAGTGCTGCTGATCTTCTTCAGGATATTGATCGCACCATAGCGAGTCTTAAGAGCATTCGTATTCGTCTGCGGAGTAAGCAATTCATTTTCCTTTTGTTTCCCTCTCACTTTGTTTTTATCTAAATGTGCATCTAAGCAGGGGGAGAATATGCGGGTTATGCGGCGACAAACCAAAATGTTGAGGACGAGGATGAAGATAGTGACTAGACTAATGTTGTTGCTATTTGGTTTAGTTTCTTATTACGAACAAACTTCTTTTAGTGTTTGAGACTCTAGTTGATCAGTTTGTTATTTGAACTAAAACGTGTTATCCCAGAAT
>MU106556.1:87819-106310 GCA_012274485.2 Sinapis alba
ATATATAACTAAGCTATCTTGGGTAGGTTTAGGTTACGGATTTCAGATTAGAAAAGCTTGTGCAAGAGGGTGTTCTTGTGGCTAAAAGGAAGACGAGTGACTTGTTAGAGTAGCTCGTAGTTCTTATTTCAGAGATTAGAAATTGGTCCGTCTCTAGTCGGGTGTGACTGAGAGTAATTCGGATTAAACAGATCTAGGAAGGTTGTTTAAAAGATTTCTAATAAACAAGAATAGAGTTCTTGGAAACTGGTATTTAGTTCCTCAACTTGGTTGTCTCTGAACTTTCAAATAAAACATGGGAACATGATCTAAAGCTGTTCAAAACTTTTAATACCCATCAAAGACCACAATGTTTTTTCTTTTCTGATAAGAACTACATAAATCTTAAGTCGTTTGGTCGACGACAAAAATTTAATGATAACTTTTTGAGATTATATAGCAAAGTGAATTTTAATCTTACACAACATAAGCCACTGATAAAACATTGTCCGAAACACTCCAAAGTCACAAACCAACACACGCCAGCATTCTGCTGATTATTTTCAACACAAAAAGCAGATTCTTAATGGGATCCACTGAGATATAATCAGCTAATTAACCCAAAAACCAAGTTTGGAGTTTTGATTAATTAACTCGCTTTGATTGACTCAAACCAAACCGTTACCATTAGCATTACCATTGCCATTGCCATTGATGAGATTCTTTCCATCTTCCTCTTCGATGAGTAAAAACTCTTTGCTCTTCTCTAGCTTCTCCATGACATGAGCTTCGAGAGTGATCTCCACATCGATGCTTATACCTCCAGCTTTCCCTTGGTACAGATACATCATCCCATTAAACCGATTGTTCGACCCGCTCCTAACCGTTTCGGGTTTCCCCCACCCGAAATCCACCTCATACACCTTAAACCTCGGCGAGCTCCCCACCGCCACGCAGTTCACTCCGGCGTCTTTAAACTGGAATATCTTCGGCGATTTCTCCCACTCCTCGTTCCGCGCGTCTACCACACGCGCATCATGAGCCACGATCGCTTTCTGCACCACCGAAGCTCCGAACTCCGGCCCGTGCGCCGCCAGAAGCCCCGCCGCGGTCCCCGTGAATATCGCCTGGATCATGTTACCGAAATACTCTTCCGGCATCGGAGGATCAACGCGGCGGCGACAGTCAGCGAAGACAGTGAAAACAGTTATGTCTTCGGGTTTAAGCCCACGCGCGAGGGTGACGTGGCGCCAGATGTGTGATGTGAGAGACTGGAAAGTGGAGAAAGGTTTTGAGCCGTCGGATGGGATGACCGAGTTGGCTCTTGACTTGATCGTGTGGATGGCGGAGTCTGAGAACCTGAAGACCTTCTCCACCAGCTGCGGCGGTTCCGCCGCTACATCCCCGGTGGGGTCCTTTGGGGCAGTTAGGTCCAGCTTCACACGTGTGTCACGCGCCTTCGCTCGGTCCAGGAAAGGTTGGGTGGAGATGGTCTTGGCCCCACGGCAGATCTCGGCCCATGAGCTCATGAAGTGCCATGTGGCAGTTCCATCCAGGACTGCGTGATTGAAAGCTAGGCCCATTGCAAGCCCATCTTTAAGTTTGGTCACCTGTTTTGCGAAATAAGTTAATGGATGAGAGTATGTTCCAATAAAGAAAATTTAAGTTTCTTTGTAACCAGAAAAGCAACAGAAACAATGACTACTCCAACTACCACACCTGTTTTCAAAAGCCTATATATTAATTTCACATTAAATGCCGTAAAGATTTTGAATGCACATCCGACACTGATTTAAAGTATTTATGCATGTACATTACGTATGCATAATATATACACAATTTTTTTACGTATGAATACAATGCATGTTTGTATTTTGCATATATGCCTTCAACTCGATATTATAATTGTTTTTTTCTTTTTTTTGTAACAGATACTTCCTCTGATTCGAATTATTTGTCGTTCTAGGCTTAATTTTTTTGTCACAAATTAAGTGTCGTTCTCGTTTTTCAATGCAAAATTTATTAATAAGATTCTTCAATTTATTTTTCTATTGGTTAAAATATGGTTAGGTGTATAGGTAATTGTGTTTTTGTTTTGGAAATATACAAAATTATATGTTTTATTGTGAATAAATTCAAAACGATAAATAATTTGAAATGGATGGAGTATTATAATTGGTTGTTAGTCCGAAGATATAATCCTAAGACGCATTAAGTGCGTTAAGACGCTAACATGCATTGGGCCTAAAGTTGACACCCATATATATGTAGGTTTTGATTGATAACGACAGTTAGATTCTTTGTACTGATATTAAAGTTACTTAGGATTTGATTCGTAACCTAAAATTAATTTTTGAGTACTTATTTTGTCGTACATGACTAGAGTCTACATGTGTATATCCGTTGTCTCGGTACTTATACCAGTTAATGGTTACCATCCATAAAAATGTTATTGGTCAGTCATTGAATGATGTATTTAACGGGTGAGTTAGCTAAATTTTCTCTTTCTGTTACATAGAAATTGCACATCCAACCAATTGTAAATTAAAAGCATTTGAAAACCGAATTTGTTAATTCACTGACTACAATTTTTGACTCATTTTTTATAAAAACTTCATAGAGATCGATGAGCATTCACCACCTTAACCTCGTCCAGCAATAGACATATATAAATATGGCCACATATATATACGCCAAATAAGTAGGTATATCATAATCATAATATATGCATGCCAAGCCGTCCATATATATATATATATTCAAATCAAAATTCATATAAAAGACCAAGAGTGTTTTATATATATGCATCTCATTGTGATTTTTAACCGCATAACAGGCATCAAAATTCGACAAATATAACCACTATAGATTGTGATAATCACTTTATTTATGAACAATTCTTTTTTTTTTTTTTTCATGTGAGAGTAAACAAGATAAACGGCAAATATACTAAGCATATATGAAAATAGAATAATATTTATTTATATAACAATTACCTGGATAACAAGGAGAGGTCTGCTAAGTCCTTCCAAATTCGAGATCCTGTTGTACGGAACCAACTCCTCGAGCTTAGCTGTCCCATCCTCAACCGTGAGATCACCGACGCTAACCTCAGGAGCTTCAGCAACCAAGAACTCCACGCCGTTGATCTCTTCATCGTCATCGTCGTACTCAACTCGGAAGACCCCTTCATCGTCCTTGGCCAGCTTACCAGCAAGCTGATAGAAGTCTTCAAGAACCGAACCCAAACCGTCCTTAAGCTTCTCCACGACATCGTTTTGGAAAGTGGGTTCCTCGAGATCTAGAGGGTTCTGGAACTTGTATAGCAGAAACTTCTGGTTGTAGTAGAAAGCTAGGTAAGGAAGATCAAATGTGGTGAGCTGGAATTGTTGCTTCCCTAAAATTGGCTTGTTTGGTTTCACATGTGTTTTGCTTGTTATCTTTATCTTCATGGTGAAAAAGAGATTTTATATATCTTTTTTGATCAATGTAATATACTTGTGATGATCACAAGAATATATCAATCTTTTTTTTTTGGAGTGTGAGATTGTTTGTAGTGTGGGGTGCGGTGAAGTAAGAACTAGAGACTGTTTTTTTATAGAGACGTACAGTGTGTAGTTGGGTTAGGCATTTAAGGTTTCATGAAAGTAGTTGAGATTCAACTAATGTCTCAATTAAACTCACTCTCTTTAAATATATTTGCATGAATTGTTAAGGTGAGTTAGTGTAGAAACCCGTTATAAAAAAAAAAAAAACAAAAAAATGATCGTACCGCGGGCGATGGATGGTTGAAGAATTGATCGTGAGTGAACCATGGATCGAATAAGTTGCTGGACCATGGTCAGAAAAGAGTTAGATTGATCAGATGGATGTTTTGGAAGTATGACATTTTTGGAAGCACGACGGTTTAGAAGCTCGACGTTTCATAACCCGACGTTTTCTTAGGAACGAAGTTTTCTACAAAACTTTGTATCTATCAGTAAAATATCATTTGGGAGATATTATAAGTTGGAAGCAGGACGGGAGTTAAGCAGGACGGGAAGTAAGCACGACGGGATCGAAGCATGACGGGAAAACCCGAAGTTGGGCGAAAACCCTAATTTCGGTATTATTGATTTTTCGAGGAAGCCGTAGGCTCGGGAAATATTTTCCGTCAAGGTCAGGATTCACTTGGAGTTTATTAAAAATATATTCATCTCATCAGAACGGGCGTAGAAAAAAATATTCGGGATTGAGCGCGGGACGAAAATTCACCGAAAAGGTCGAAATCAGTCGAATGGACCGAGAAGCTCAAGGTAGCCTTATCTATGAGATAAGAACGTGGTATAACCTGCCTGGCATGGTATGTGGCAAGGGAAGCAGGAGGTGTTGAAGCCCAGGAGAGCACAGCATGCTGATTGACACACAGAAGCACGAGGTGCCGCGTAACCTGCAATCTGAGCATGCTGAGCGACATATGGGCGTTGTGGTGTTAATCTGGATAAGGCCAGGACGTGGAAGAGACATCTGTAGGGCTTGGTGTCATCTGGCATGCAATCCTCATCATGCTGAGAGACATGTGGAGCACGAGGTGCCGCGACGCATGCATCCGGAGTCATGCGAAGCGACACACGGGCTGCCACATGGTTGGTTTCTGATTGGTTGCTTGTCCTTATAAATACCCACGACCCCCACTCATTTTCAAACCATCCAGCACACCTGAAAGACACTGAAAAACTAGAGAGAGAAACCAGAGAAAGAAAGTTAGAGTTCCGATCATTTTCGAGTTTTTTTCGGCAGTTTTAGAGAGATTTCGAGAACAGTTACTCTGCTCGATTTCAGTCAGCATCTACAGAAGCTCTGCACGAATCAGATCAGTTCAGACGTGGGTCTTCTTGTGAAGGTCAAGAAGAAAGGGTTCGGATCTCAGAAGACGGGGTCGGGGTCAAGGCCACGGTCGACCAAAAACAGTGAGTTATAATCAATTGTTTGCTGAGCTGTTTTCATGCAGGTTCCCATTACTTGGAAGTTGGATCATGGCAGGAGGCCAGGTCTAAACTGAGTAATGGTTTGATTAATTGATAGTAATGGTTAGATTGATTGAGTTGATAGCATGCTTAGTTATTGCTTGAGAACCATAGTAGCATGCTAATGGTTAGGTTGATTGGTTAGCGATTTTTGAATGCTTAGATGATATCGCTAGGTTGTGAATGGCTAGATATTCTAGAATTAGTCTTTATGCTTGATTCTAGAATATAATTGATTATGTTTGGTTGTGGTGATTGCTTGAAACCTTGGTTATATTACCGGGTTTTAGTATTTGTTATATATTAGCCGACAGCATTGTGTAACCCACATTGCTAGGCATGTATAGGGGTGAGTTAGTGTTCCTTCAGACCTCGTACCCAGCGGGTTCAAGGAAACCCCTTATTCGCTGGATCGGGAAGACTCAGAGGAACGGGGTCATGGCCTATGGCTGAGTGATTACACGACGGTGTAATGTGGCAGTGACCCGAAGGACTGTGGGCTGTCGCGCGGTGACCCGAAGGACTGTGGGCCGCGGTCGGTTGAAAGTTCCTTCTTCCGGCCTTCGTGGTAGGAAGATAGGATATTGCCGATAGTGAAGGAGGAACCTAACGTCACCGGGGCCCGAGTTATATATATATATATATATATTATTAAGGGGTTTGGTAAACCCTAGTTTATTTGGATATCGATTTTCAAAGACTATTATAGTATCGCTATTTTACTCGTATTATTTTATACTACGGGTTTCAGATTTTGGTTATATTATTGCGGATATTACTTATGCTATTAGGTAAACCTCTCGCTTTAGATTGTTTGGGGTGGGATAGCGAGGGGTTGTATTTGTTAGTTGGGGATTGTAACTCACTGAGTAATGCTAGATTACTCACCCCTCACTCGTTGTTGTTTTCAGGTGACCAGTAGTAAGCTTGTAGCGGTCGCGGGAAGCTAGGCTGGCTGGTGTAGATTTTTATCTTTTTGCTTGCGACGTTTTCAGACTATAGTATGTATCTTTTACTCGTTGGCATGCCACTACGCTTATAATATTTTGTCTTGTGAACCGAATTCGATATAAGATAAATAAATCGATGTTTTGTGTAAATGCCTTGTTGTATCTGATATTAGCTTGTCCAAGCTAACACAACGCCAGATTGGAGTACGGGTTGAGAAGCCTTAGGCTTTAATCTGACGGGACGTGTTAGCAGGCGAACTGGCCAAGTCATGAATTGCACTCTTTGTGACCAGGCTGGAACGCCTCTAACCCGTCATGTAGCACTTCCGAACCTTGGTAGAAAGTCAGCCGTCGGTCATGTTCTTGTTTGATTGTTGGCCGGGGGTTCGACCTATGCCTAGAACGGTTCGGGGGTGTTACAGGGATGATCTCCATGTATTGGACTATCATGTACTACATCGACCTCGATGTCCGTATAATATGGATCTGGTGATATAGGCTTCGGCATCTGAACTGGAGCACCATCATATGATCCCTCAGATGGATCAGACTCAATGCTAGTGCCAGACGGTGTAGCCTCAAAGCTAGGAGTCGAAGGTGGTGCCGGAGTAACTGGTGGTGAAGAGTCTGGATATGATGGAATATGTATCGGTCGATAAGCTCCACCACGTCGTGCTCGTCTCGGTGGCATCTGCAACAAAAGATCATGGTAAGTTTCTACCCAGTTCTATCTATTTCTATAAGAAGAAACAAACCAGCATGTTCTAATTATCCTTGCGACACATTTATTTTTGAGTCGAAAAATATTTGAAACAAGTCCCATTCTAGCATCGTATAACAGTGCTCTGATACCACCTTTGTGACACCCCCGATCGTAGATGACGGGAAGTGACACAGTCGATGTTCCCCGATGGTCGACCTGAGGTTCTCGGAATACAACCGATCACCTTAGACCAACAACCAAAGAACACCAACGCTCCTATCGGATATCACTCTAGGCTTTTCAACCCGACCAAGCAATACCCGATAGTTTGTTCGTCCCGGACAAGGACTAATATCATATGAGAACTCGTGATTTATAAACATTCATTTATACATTATTTATTTACTTTAAACATTTTACAAAGCGTTATAGTTTTACCCTACGGCCTATTGCCCAACAACATTTTACAGTAAATATACAACAAAATGTTCGTTGCAAGGACAACAAAATACTACCGCTGGTTGGCCGTTCCTTCCGTCCAAAAGAATAAGTTTCCCGCCTAAGGGTTACCTGCACACACAATGAGTCATGAGCAACTAGTTTACTCAGTGAATCTAGATCAAACTACAATCATTAATAAAGCAAACAATTATCAAATGCAAATACATGAATATGCAAGTACTAGTACTATACTTTAGTATATCAATCATCCTTGTGAATTCTTATTTTAAACAGCACTTCCACGATACCCGCTAGTCACCTTTCATATAAGTACAATATATATACTAAACCCGATAAACCACGAAGGCTAACCAAGCTTAGTGAGTTAGCACTACCACCATCCTCGAACGTCCTTATGAACATTCGGGACTGCATCGTCATGCAGTACACGGTCTCCAGGGAGCTACCCCATCATCATGTCTTCATGACCTTGTTCCATTCGCAGGACCAAGTCACGGTAATGCGGGGACTTTAGGGATAGTGAATATAATAAGACTTCACATGATTTACACTTCCATAATTATTCCTTAATTAATCCAAGATTATGCCTTAATTAATCATAATTAATTATTAATTAATCCATATTAATCCTTAATTAATCCATGATTATTTCTTAATTAATCTGAGATTAATCCTTAATTAATCCATGATTATTCCGTAATTAATCCAAGATTATGCCTTAATTAATCCATGATTATTCCTTAATTAATCCAAGATTATACCTTAATTAATCTATGATTATTTCCTAATTAATCCAAGATTAATCCTTAATTAATCTATGATTATTCCTTAATTAATCCAAGATTAATCCATAATTATTTCATAATTTTAGTTGTACTTGTGAACAAGTACTAACATTAGGATTAACCTTAATTAATATTTCCAACTATTTATTTAAGTGTTAAGTGTGTACAATGTGTAAACACAACACCATTCTTAATGTTTCAAGTGCTTTACTAACTTAATAAGGTGCTCATTCATGATTTATCTCAACATCTATCTAGACTCACCTAAAGAGCAGTCTTGAAATTGGCTTGGAAAGGACTTGTCTTGCACTTAAACAAGATGAATGGACCAAGAGACTAAGTGCACTGGATTGGACTAGCAATACTACACCTTAGCTAGACAGGACAAGGTTCAACAGTATGAACAGGTTTGATACTTGAAGTCTTACTTCACCTCTGACCTGAAACAGTGAGGTTTGATCACAGGATCAGTTTGGTTCAAGCTACAACAATTAATTGGGTTCATATCAGCTCAGTCCATGCTCAGCTAAGAATAGTTCTAATCAGTTATAACAGTTCAGGACAAGATCATCCTGAGTTCAGTTTGGTTTAACTCCAATCAATCAACAACAGCTTTTCTAGCGATTTTAAATGATGGATTCAAACCGAAACTAAACTGAACTGAACCATATAACATCTTAGAAAGAAGATCCGACCATGACCTTAGCTAAACATCAACCAACTCTTATCATGACAGGTCTGAGCAAGGAGATGATGATTACCCAAAATCCAAACTGTTGGATGAACTTAGATGGTTCTCCTTTCCAAGGTGAGCTTGTGGCTGGACTGATCAAAAAGAAAGATCAAGGTTTGATCATGATCTGAACTGACTTGGTTTAGGGTTTTATTTTATAAAATCTCACCTTCTGATCTTCCTCACATAAGAAACTTATCAAGGACTGAAGATCAAATCACCAGCAATTTTTTTCTTGATTTAATTTCCTGAATTTTTCACTGAATTTTTCTGTTTTTCTTTCTCTCTTTCTCTCTGAAATTCTCTGGACTTTTCTGAAGTGTTTTGGACGTGGGCAAGCAGCTGAATGGGATATTTAAATACTTCTGATGGTTTGTGACAGAGGGAACAGGTGAGAAACCAAAGCAAGGGGCAGTGGAGCCAGCTGGTGACCTGCTTCATCAATCTGCAGCACACTGTCCTTTCCTTCTCCTTAAGCAGTCTGCAGCCAATCATAATTAATCAAGGAGAAAACAACAAGCACACAGGCAGCTCATGACCTGCGTGTGACATTTACTACAGAAGCTAAGCAAGAAGGCAGGTGGATGGCATGTGATGGTTTAGACACAATAAGAAGCTGGTCAATCTTTTTCGGACAGTTTTCGACTAAAATTGTTTTTGACCTTTGAATCTTGTTCTGCCTCAGCCAAACTCGTCCAGCTTGAATAGAATTCGACCAACATATTTAATACTTGACCAGAACTATCAAGGGAAGTCCTTTCGATCACAAGACAATCCCGTCAAGCCATTAATTCATTAGTTTGATTTTTATTTTTAATTATGATCGATTAAACTCGAATCTGATTTTTTTCAGAATTTTCTCGACCAAAATTATATCTGCTCGTGAGGGTCATTACAATATCAGCCTATCAGTACGTGTGGGTCAATTTTTCATTGCCTGATAGACCAGTCTGGACAGTCCTTGGTCCTTCCAGGCAATACGGATGGCTGATCATATCAGCCTATCAGTACGTATGGGTCATTTTTCATGTACTGATGGGACCAGTCTGGACAGTCCTTGGTCCGTTGAGTTAAATCTTTCCATTCAGTACGGATAAGTCTGATCATATCAATATATCAGTACGTGTGGGTCGATTTTTCATGGCCTGATGGACCAGTCTGGAACGTCCTTGGCTTTTCCAGGCAGTATGGATGGCTGATCGTATTAGAATATAAGTAGGTATGGGTCATTTTCATGTATAGATGGGACCAGTCTGGACAGTCGATGGTCCGTTGAGTTAAATCCTTCCATTCAGTATGGATAAGGCTGATCATATCAGCCTATCAGTACGTGTTGGTCGATTTTTCATGGCCTGATGGACTAGTCTGGACAGTTCTTAGTCCTTCCAGGCAGTACGGATGGCTGATCGTATCAGCCTATCAGTACCTGTGGGTAATTTTTCATGTACTGATGGGACCAGTCCGGACAGTCCATGGTCCGTTAAGCTATTTCCTTCCATTCAGTACAGAAAAGGCGTTCATATCAGCCTATCAGTACGTATTGGTCGTTTATTCATGGTCTGATGGACCAGTATGGACAGTCCTTGGTCCTTCCAAGCAGTACGGATGGCTAATCGTATCAGCCTATCAGTACGTATGGATCATTTTTCATGTACTGATCAGACCAGTCCGGATAGTCCATGGTCTGTTGAGTTAAATCCTTCCATTCAGTACGGAAAAGGCTGATCATATAAGCCTATCGGTACGTGTGGGTCCATTTTTCATTGCCTGATAGACCAGTCTGGACAGTAATTGGTCCTTCCAGGCAGTATGTATGGTTGATCGTATCAGCCTATCAGTACGTATGGATCATTTTTCATGTACTGATCGGACCAGTCCAAACAGTCCATGGTCCGTTGAGCTAAATCCTTCCATTCAGTACATAAAAGGATTATCAAATCAGCCTATCAGTCTGTGTTGGCTGATTTTTCATGGCCTGATGGACCAGTCTGTAAAGTCCTTGGTCCTTCCAGGCAGTACGGATGGGTAATCGTATCAGCCTATCAGTATGTCTGGGTCATTTTCCATGTACTGATGGGACCAGTCCAGACAGTCCATGGTCCATTGAGTTAAATCCTTCCATTCAGTACGGTTAAGGCTGATCATATCAGCTTATCAGTACCTATGGGTCGATTTTTCATGGCCTGATGGACCAGTCTGGACAGTCCTTGGTCGATCCAAGCAGTACGGATGGCTGATCGTATTAGCCTATCAGTTCGTATGGATCATTTTTCATGTATAGATGGGACCAGTCTAGACAGTCGATGGTCCGTTGAGTTAAATCCTTCCATTCAGTACGGATAAGGCTGATCATTTCAGCCTATCAGTACGTGTGGGTCAATTTTTCATGGCCTGATGGACTAGTCTTGACAGTTCTTTGTCCTTCAAGGCAGTACGGATAGCTGATCGTATCAGTCTATCAGTACCTGTGGGTCATTTTTCATGTACTGATGGGACCAGTCCAGACAGTCCATGGTCCGTTGAGATATTTCCTTCCATTTAGTACGGATGACGCTGTTCAGATCAGCATATCAGTACGTATGGATCATTTTTCATGTACTGATTGGACCAGTATGAACAGTCCATGGTCCGTTAATCGGACTAGTCCGAACAGTCATGTATGAATGAACATTTTTTCATGGCTTGATGGACCAGTCTAGACAGTCCTTGGTCCTTCCCGGCAGTACGGATGGTTGATTGTATCAGCTTATCAGTACGTACGTATGGGTCATTTTTAATGTACTGACGAGAGCAGTCCAGACCGTCCATGGTCCGTTGAGTTAAATCCTTCCATTCAGTACGGATAAAGCTGATCCTATCAGGCTATCAGTATGTGTGGGTCGATTTTTCATGGCCTGATGGACCAGTCTAGAGAGTCCTTGGTCTTTCCAAGGAGTGTGGATGGCTGAAGGTATCAGGCTATCAGTACATATGGGTCATTTTTCATGTAATGATGGGACTAGTCTGGACAGTCCATAGTCCGTTGAGTTAAATCCTTCTATTCAATACTGTTAAGGATGATCATATAATCCTATCAGTACGTCTGGATTGATTTTTCATGGCCTGATGCACAGTCTGGACAGTCCTTGGTCCTTCCAAGAGGTACTGATTGCTGATCATATAAGCTTATCACTATGTATGAGTCATTTTTCATGTACTGATGGGACCAGTCTGGACAGTCCTTGGTCGGTTGAGTTAAATCCTTTCATTCATTACGGATACGGCTGGTCATATCAGCCTATCAGTACGTGTCGGTCAATATTTCATTGCCTGATAGACCAGTCTGGACAGTCCTTGGTCCTTCCAGGCAGTACGGATGGCTGATCGTATCAGCCTATCAGTACGTATGGATCATTTTTCATGTACTGATGAGACTAGTCTGGACAGTCCATGGTTCGTTGAGGTAATTCCTTCCATTCAGTATGGTTAAGGCTGATCATATCAGCGTATTAGTCTGTGTTGGTCGATTTTTCATTGCCTGATGGACCAGTCTGGAAAGTTCTTGGTCCTTCCAAGCAGTATGGATGGGTAATCGTATCAGCCTATCAGTATGTATGGGTCATTTTTCATGTACTGATGGGACCAGTCCAGACAGTCCATGGTCCGTTGAGTTAAATCCTTCCATTCAGTACGGTTACGGCTAATCATATCAACCTATAAATACGTATGGGTCGATTTTTTATGGGCTGATGGACAAGTCTGGACAATCCTTGGTCCTTCCAGGCAGTATGGATGACTTATCTTATCAGTACATATGGATCATTTTTCATGTAATTATGGGACCAGCTGGACTGTCCATGGTCCACTGAGTTAAATCCATTCATTCAGTACGGATAAGGCTGATCATATCAGCCTATCGATACGTGTGGGTCAATTTTACATTGCCTGATCGACCAGTCTGGACAGTCCTTGGTCCTTCCAGGCAGTACGGAAGGCTGATCATATCAGCCTATCAGTACGTATGGGTCATTTTTCATGTACTGATGGGACCAGTCTAGACAGTCCTTGGTCCGTTGAGTTAAATCCTTCCATTCAGTATGGATAAGTCTGATCATATCAATATATCAATACGTGTGGGTCGATTTTTCATGGATGGACCAGTTTAGACAGTCCTTGGTCCTTCCAGGCAGTACGGATGGCTGATCATATCAGCCTATCAGTACGTATGGGTCATTTTTCATGTACTGACCGGACCAGTCCGGACAGTCCATGGTCCGTTGAGCAAAATTTGTCCATTCAGTACGGAAAAGGGTGATCATATCAGCTTATCCCTACGTATGGGTCGATTTTTTATGGCCTTATGGATCACTCTTGACAGTCAATGGTCCTTCCAGGCAGTACGGATGGCTGATCATATCAGCCTATTAGTACGTATGGGTCATTTTCATGTACTGATTGGACCAGTCCGGAAAGTCCATGGTCCGTTGAGTTAAATCCTTCCATCCAGTACGGTTAAGGCTGATCATATCAGATTATCAGTACCTATGGGTCGATTTTTCATGGCCTGATGGACCAGTCTGGACAGTCCCTGGTCGACCCAGGCAGTACGGACGGCTGATCGTATCAGCCTATCAGGTTTGTATGGGTCATCTTTCATTTACTGATGGGACCAGTCTGGACAGTCCATATTCCATTGAGTTAAATCATTCCATTCGATACTGTTAAGGCTGACCGGATCAGCCTATCAGTCTGTGTTGGTCGATTTTTCATGGCCTGATGGACCAGTTTGGAAAGTCCTTGGTCCTTCCAGGCAGTATGGATGGGTAATTGTATCAGCCTATCAGTATGTATGGGTCATTTTTCATGTACTGATGGGACCAGTCCAGACAGTCCATGGTCCGTTGAGTTAAATCCTTCCATTCAGTACGGTTAAGGCTGATCATATCAGCTTATAAGTACGTATGGGTCGATTTTTCATTGCCTAATATACCAGTCTTGACAGTCCTTGGTCCTTCCAGGCAGTACGGATGGCTGATCGTATCAGCCTATCAGTACGTATGGGTCATTTTTCATGTACTGATCGGACCAGTCCGGACAGTCCATGGTCCGTTGAGCTAAATCCTTCCATTTAGTACGGAAAAGGCTGATCATATCAGCCTATCAGTATGTATGGGTCGATTTTTTCATGGCCTTATGGACCAGCCTGGACAGTCCATGGTCCTTCCAGGCAGTACGGATGGCTGATCGTATCAGCCTATCAGTACGTAAGGGTCATTTTTCATGTACTTATGGGACCAGTCCAGAAATTCCATGGTCCGTTGAGTTAAATCCTTCCATTCAGTACGGTTAAGGCTGATCATATCAGCTTATCAGTACGTATGGATCATTTTTCATGTACTGATCGGACCAGTCTGAACAGTCCATGGTCCGTTAAGCGGACCAGTCTGAACAGTCATGTACGAATGATTAATTTTTCATGGCTTGATGGACCAGTCTAGACAGTCCTTGGTCCTTCCAGGCAGTACGGATGGTTGATTGTGTCAGCTTATCAGTACGTACGTATGGGTCATTTTTAATGTACTGACGGGAGCAGTCCAGACCGTCCATGGTCCGTTGAGTTAAATCCTTCCATCCAGTACGGATAAAGCTGATCCTATCAGCCTATCAGTACGTGTGGGTCGATTTTTCATGGCCTGATGGACCAGTCTGGAGAGTCCTTGGTCTTTCCAGTGAGTATGGATGGCTGAAGGTATCAGCCTATCAGTACATATGGGTCATTTTTCATGTACTGATGGGACTAGTTTGGACAGTCCATAGTCCGTTGAGTTAAATCCTTCTATTCAATAATGTTAAGGATGATCATATAAGCCTATCAGTACGTCTGGATCGATTTTTCATGGCCTGATGCACAGTCTGGACAGTCCTTGGTCCTTCCAATAAGTACTGATTGCTGATCATATAATCTTATCACTATGTATGAGTCATTTTTCATGTACTGATGGGACCAGTCTGGACAGTCCTTGGTCCGTTGAGTTAAATCCTTTCACTCAGTACGGGTAAGGGTGGTCATATCAGCTTATCGGTACGTGTGGGTCAATATTTTATTGCATGATAGACCAGTCTGGACAGTCCTTGGTCCTTCCAGGCAGTACGGATTGCTGATCGTATCAGCCTATCAGTACATATGGATCATTTTTCATGTACTGATGGGACTAGTATGGACAGTCCATTGTTCGTTGAGGTAAATCCTTCCATTCATTATGGATAAGGCTGATCATATCAGCCTATTAGTCTGTGTTGGTCGATTTTTTATTGCCTGATGGACCAGTCTGGAAAGTCCTTAGTCCTTCCAGGCAGTATGGATGGGTAATCGTATCAGCCTATCAGTATGTATGGGTCATTTTTCATGTACTGATGGGACCAGTCCAGACAGTCCATGGTCCGTTGAGTTAAATCCTTCCATTCAGTACGGTTAAGGCTAATCATATCAGCCTATAAGTACGTATGGGTCGATTTTTCATGGCCTGATGGACAAGTCGGGACAATCCTTGGTCCTTCCAGGCAGTATGGATGACTTATCTTATCAGCCTATCAGTACATATGGATCATTTTTCATGTAGTGATGGGACCAGCTGGACTGTCCATGGTCCAATGAGTTAAATCCTTTCATTCAGTATGGATAAGGCTGATCATATCAGCCTATCGATACGTGTGGGTCAATTTTTCATTGCCTGATCGACCAGTCTGGACAGTCCTTGGTCCTTCCAGGCAGTACGGATGGCTGGTTGTATCAGCCTATCAGTACGTATGGATCATTTTTCATGTACTGATGAGACTAGTCTGGACAGTCCATGGTTCGTTGAGGTAAATCCTTCCATTAAGTATGGTTAAGGCTGATCATATCAGCGTATTAGTCTGTGTTGTTCGATTTTTCATTGCCTGATGGACCAGTCTGGAAAGTTCTTGGTCCTTCCAAGCAGTATGGATGGGTAATCGTATCAGCCTATCAGTATGTATGGGTCATTTTTCATGTACTGATGGGACCAGTCCAGACAGTCCATGGTCCGTTGAGTTAAATCCTTCCATTCAGTACGGTTACGGCTAATCATATCAGCCTATAAGTACGTATGGGTCGATTTTTTATGGCCTGATGGACAAGTCTGGACAATCCTTGGTCCTTCCAGGCAGTATGAATGACTTATCTTATCAGCCTATCAGTACATATAGATCATTTTTCATGTATTGATGGGACCAGCTGGACTGTCCATGGTCCACTGAGTTAAATCCTTTCATTCAGTACGGATAAGGCTGATCATATCAGCCTATCGATACGTGTGGGTCAATTTTACATTGCCTGATCGACCAGTCTGGATAGTCCTTGGTCCTTCCAGGCAGTACGGAAGGTTGATCATATCAGCCTATCAGTACGTATGGGTCATTTTTCATGTACTGATGGGACCAGTCTAGACAGTCCTTGGTCCGTTGAGTTAAATCCTTCCATTCAGTATGGATAAGTCTGATCATATCAATATATCAGTACGTGTGGGTCGATTTTTCATGGTTGATGGACCAGTTTAGACAGTCCTTGGTCCTTCCAGGCAGTATGGATGGGTAATTGTATCAGCCTATCAGTATGTATGGGTCATTTTTCATGTACTGATGGGACCAGTCCAGATAGTCCATGGTCCGTTGAGCTAAATCCTTCCATTCAGTACGGTTAAGGCTGATCATATCAGCTTATAAGTACGTGTGGGTCGATTTTTCATTGCCTGATCGACCAGTCTTGACAGTCCTTGGTCCTTCCAGGCAGTACGGATGGCTGGTCGTATCAGCCTATCAGTACGTATGGGTCATTTTTCATGTACTGATGGGACCAGTCTAGACAGTCCTTGGTCCGTTGACTTAAATCCTTCCATTCAGTATGGATAAGTCTGATCATATCAATATATCAGTACGTGTGGGTCGATTTTTCATGGTTTGATGGACCAGTTTAGACAGTCCTTGGTCCTTCCAGGCAGTACGGATGGCTGATAATATCAGCCTATCAGTACGTATGGATCATTTTTCATGTACTGATCGGACCAGTCCGGACAGTCCATGGTCCATTGAGCAAAATCTGTCCATTCAGTACGGAAAAGGGTGATCATATCAGCTTATCCCTACGTATGGGTCGATTTTTTATGGCCTTATGGATCACTCTTGACAGTCAATGGTCCTTCCAGGCAGTACGGATGGCTGATCGTATCAGCCTATTAGTACGTATGGGTCATTTTTCATGTACTGATTGGACCAGTCCGGAAAGTCCATGGTCCGTTGAGTTAAATCCTTCCATCCAGTACGGTTAAGGCTGATCATATCAGCTTATCAGTACCTATGGGTCGATTTTTCATGGCCTGATGGACCAGTCTGGACAGTCCCTGGTCGACCCAGGCAGTACGGACGGCTGATCGTATCAGCCTATCAGGTTTGTATGGGTCATTTTTCATTTACTGATGGGACCAGTCTGGACAGTCCATATTCCGTTGAGTTAAATCATTCCATTCGATACTGTTAAGGCTGACCGGATCAGCCTATCAGTCTGTGTTGGTTGATTTTTCATGGCCTGATGTACCAGTTTGGAAAGTTCTTGGTCCTTCCAGGCAGTATGGATGGGTAATTGTATCAGCCTATCAGTATGTATGGGTCATTTTTCATGTACTGATGGGACCAGTCCAGACAGTCCATGGTCCGTTGAGTTAAATCCTTCCATCCAGTACGGTTAAGGCTGATCATATCAGCTTATCAGTACCTATGGGTCGATTTTTCATGGCCTGATGGACCAGTCTGGACAGTCCCTGGTCGACCCAGGCAGTACGGACGGCTGATCGTATCAGCCTATCAGGTTTGTATGGGTCATTTTTCATTTACTGATGGGACCAGTCTGGACAGTCCATATTCCGTTGAGTTAAATCATTCCATTCGATACTGTTAAGGCTGACCGGATCAGCCTATCAGTCTGTGTTGGTTGATTTTTCATGGCCTGATGTACCAGTTTGGAAAGTTCTTGGTCCTTCCAGGCAGTATGGATGGGTAATTGTATCAGCCTATCAGTATGTATGGGTCATTTTTCATGTACTGATGGGACCAGTCCAGACAGTCCATGGTCCGTTGAGTTAAATCCTTCCATTCAGTACGGTTAAGGCTGATCATATCAGCTTATAAGTACGTATGGGTCGATTTTTCATTGGCTAATAGACCAGTCTTGACAGTCCTTGGTCCTTCCAGGCAGTACGGATGGCTGGTCGTATCAGCCTATCAGTACGAATGGGTCATTTTTCATGTACTGATGGGACCAGTCTAGACAGTCCTTGGTCCGTTGAGTTAAATCCTTCCATTCAGTATGGATAAGTCTGATCATATCAATATATCAGTACGTGTGGGTCGATTTTTCATGGTTTGATGGACCAGTTTAGACAGTCCTTGGTCCTTCCAGGAAGTACGGATGGCTGATCATATCAGCCTATCAGTACGTATGGGTCATTTTTCATGTACTGATCGGACCAGTCCGGACTGTCCATGGTCCATTGAGCAAAATCTGTCCATTCAGTACGGAAAAGGGTGATCATATCAGCTTATCCCTACGTATGGGTCGATTTTTTATGGCCTTATGGATCACTCTTGACAGTCAATGGTCCTTCCAGGCAGTACAGATGGCTGATCGTATCAGCCTATTAGTACGTATGGGTCATTTTTCATGTACTGATTGGACCAGTCCGGAAAGTCCATGGTCCGTTGAGTTAAATCCTTCCATCCAGTACGGTTAAGGCTGATCATATCAGCTTATCAGTACCTATGGGTCGATTTTTCATGGCCTGATGGACCAGTCTGGACAGTCCCTGGTCGACCCAGGCAGTA
>MU106558.1:0-45748 GCA_012274485.2 Sinapis alba
TTTCAGTGATGATGGATGGGTTAATTGGATGATCTTCAGAAATGATCTATGGACTGATCAAATCTTGTATAGATGTGTTAGTGATCAAGAGAATGAACTCTGATTTCAATCACAAACAAGATGCAATTGGAGAATGAACTCCTTAGCAATCAGTGTCCAAAGATGAACAAAGGATTCACAGATTTAGAGAGAGTTTTTTTGATAAAAAGAGTGAATAATGTTTCTGAAAACAAAAGAGAGTTTAAGTAGAGAAGAAGGAAATGGAAAAGTCCTAAAATTGTAGAAAAATAAGAAAAACTTAACTAAAACTAAAATTGTCTTGAAAACTAAAGGTTAATTATTTTTTCAGATTTCTTGACTTGATTTTCGTGGCTGGCCCATAAGCAAGACATATTGGATCCTTAACTTGTGTATTTGATCTTCTTTTGGGCTGAAAAAGGCCTAACTCATTCATGAGGCTGATCCACATCTTTTTCATCTTGTTTGACATGATTTTCACAGCAAAACAAGCTCATTATGCTCCATTCCAGCCTCTGGTTCATCTTCAAGATTTCCATTCAGCCATCCCGGTTTATCCTTTGTTGCATAGTCATCTGGCTCAACCGTGGTTGCATCATCTCGCATGGGGATGACCCAATCTAGCATGCCATATGTAGCTATCAATCCCAGTTGCTCTACTGACCATGCAGATAAACGGCTCTGTTCTTTGGAGGTGATAAAGTTATTCCTGGCTGTGTCCTCTTCCAATCAACCTCCCTGTCTTTAAATCTTGAAACTCAACCTCATTTGGTCTGAAAACAACTTGACAACCCAAGTCGACAGTAGCCTTCCTTACTGACAATAGGTTATATGTAAACTAAGGCATATATAAGGCAAGTGATTCCCTATCAAACAGCATAAGGTTCTCTATCCCTTCTATCTTAACCTTATCTCCATTTTCTATAATTACATTCCCTGTGGCAGGCTTGACATCACTAATCAAACTCCTATCACTAATCATGTGATGGCTAGCTCTTGAATCTATAATGATGGGTTTAGAGTCAAGAGAGTTTGTACCAGCCTTTCTAGGTGAGATAAGTGCCTTAGCAGCTTTGATGAAGGAGTTTAGGTCGCTCCTGGTCACTGGTCCATCAATACTTGTCACACCAGCTTCATTTCTCCATGTTACTCTTTAATTCATGTCGCTAATGAAAGCTGAATACATGGTCTTCCCTTCCATTGTTTGATGCTCAATCTTCTTGAGCAAGTCCCTGGCCAACTTGATCTCCATCTTTTGTGGCTTCAGGTTCCTCTTTCTGTGTTGTTTCTTCATCTTCTTATAATCAGGAAACAACTCATCACATGGTGACTTCTGTTTAAGATGAACATGCTGTCTGTCTTTCTCAAATAGTGTGTGGTTGGCTTGTTCTCTCTGTATGAGAGCACACACACCTTCCACACTTGGGAGTTTGCCTTCCCTCAGAACATGCTTTATCAATTGGTTGTATGAAGGTTTTAGTGTCAGTAACAAGCTAAAGACTACATCTTGCTCTTGTCTTTCTCTTAAGACATCCAGATCGCAAGAGCTTGGTCTCAGCATGTTGAGCTCTGACTAGAGACTTCTCAACTTTCCAAGATGTTGATTGAACTCTTCATCATCTTGTTTCAGGTTGTTAATAGCTTGCTTCACTTCAAACACCCTGCTTAGATTAGATAAGTTGCCATACACCTTCTGAAGTGTATCCCACAACTCTTTGGAAGTTTCACAGTAGGAGTAAGCTTCCAATATTGAAGTTTCAAGGCTGTTCTGAATGATGGACAACACTATGAGATCCTCCTGACCCCATTTACCATCATCAGCAAGCGCAACTTCTTCTCCATCCTCTCCTAGGATAGTTTTCTTTGGGATTTTGCCTCCAGCAACATGTTCCCAAAGCCCTCTACTTCCAAGAACAGTCTTGACAAGTCTTGACCACAACAAATAGTTAGCTCCTTTGAGAGTAACTGGAATCACCACCATTTCAGAAATTTTTCATTAAGAACTCAAGAACAACTCAAGAACAGCTATTACCGAATGGGTAAAGGAAGAATTTCAAAAAAATATCAGAGTAAAAAGTATAGATTTTGCGGAATAAGTATAATAGAAGTAGTGAGAATAGGTATCAAGAGCATATATGCTCTGATACCATGTGAGAATATGAGATTTAGGGAGAGTTTACTTGCTGGAAACTGAAGAACAAGAGAGAGAGAGAGAGAGAGCATTTCAAAAATGTAAAGAGAGAGAAGGAGAGAAATAATTTCCTTGCTCATTTAGTTTGCACAAGAGTTACATAAATAGAAAATCAAAGTTGACAATAAGAAAATCAGAATTAATAAACTAATGGAGATCAGAGCAGGAGCAGGAGATCAGAGCAGGGGCAGGAGATCAGAGCAAGGGCAGGAGATCAGAGCAGTGGCAGGATCAGCAGGACAGACAGTGACAGCTCCTCTTCTCCTCCTTCCTTGGTGCAACATGTAACTTTGGTTTGTCATGATCTCAACAGCTCCAACAGCATGCTTCCACTTGATTAATCTCGTCCAGAACTCTAGGGGACTCATGACAATATATTTAAATCAGTCTCCCTCCTTTACTTGTCTTCCAAGACAAGCTTAGGTCGAAACTGTACGGACTACTCATCTTGATCATTCTGGTTCTTCATGTCTCTCCTCTTGTTATTTATTGCTTCATCTCTTAATGTCAACACAGAAGGATACTAAGATCAAAAGGAGAAGCAAGATACCATCTTTCTGTGGCAGAAACTATCCTGATGGATACTTGGAGTGGGACCAGCAAATGGAACTTGTTTTTGATGGCCAAAACTACTCAGAAAGAAAGAAGGTTAGATTGGCTACAACAGAGTTCTATGGAGATGCCCTTCAGTGGTGGAATCAGCTTGTTACTACCAGAAGAAGAACAGGAGAAGCACAAGTTGCATCTTGGTTTGAGCTGAAACACTTCATAAAGAAACACTTTGTTTCTAGTAACTATAGCAGAAAGCAACCAAGACAGGCCAAAGAGGAGACAAGAACTTGCCATGATCATGATTACCCAAGAAAGTCTCAGTCACATAAGCAAAGAAGGCCAACCCCACGTCCTCTCCCAAAAGTCAATGAGCCACTGTGTTCTAAGAAGAAATCAGCTATTCAAGAGCATAGAAAAGAATCAATTTTTTCTTAGCCAAGAAACTCATAAGATTGAAACTGTGACTTCTGATTGTGCTAATGATTCTAATACTTGTCATGACAGGGAGCATATGGAAGTTGAAGAACCTAAGGAGCTTGAAGAAGAACATGGAAACCACACTGAAAAGGAGAAAGAAGTCTCAGATTGCTTACCATGGTTGAAAGACAAAGGAGAAATAAAGCTGCTGGAAAAATATGAGAGTTCTTTTCTCTGTTTTGAATTTTTACCTGAAGTTACACCTGATTGTGATGAACTGACCTGTTTTGAACCGGTGACAAGTAGCATTGATTCAGTGTCTCAGGTCTTAGAAGAAAACCCAGCAGAAGAAGCACAAAAGAGTTCACCACCAAAAGAAGAGTTGGAGCACCCAAACAACATTGAAGCAGAAACAAATGCTAAGTCATTCTCTTTGAACTCTCAAAAACACTGTAAGGAACTTGTTATGGTTAATTCTTTGCATGAAATTTTTGTTAAGGTTAGTTCCAGTGATGTTAATGTTTTTGTCTAGACAAGGTAAGAGAATTTTGTGTTAAAATGGTGTGGCTGAGAGAAAGAATAGGCATCTGATGGAGGTGGCTAGGTCAATGATGTTTCATGCAAATGTTCCTAAGAGATTCTGGAGTGATGCTGTGATAACAGCATGCTATCTCATCAACCGGACTCCTACCAAGGTGCTGAAGGACATCTCCCCTTATGAAGTACTCAACCAAACCAGACATGCGATTTAACATCTTAGAGTGTTTGGATGCACCTGCTTTGTGTTGATACCTGGAGAGCAGAGAAACAAGCTAGAGGCAAAGAGCATGAAGTGCATGTTCATTGGATATTCACCTACACAGAAAGGATACAAGTGCTACAATCATGAAACAAGAAGAGTACTTGTATCCAGAGATGTGAAGTTTATGGAAGGAAAAGGGTTTTATGCTNACATCTTAGAGTGTTTGGATGCACCTGCTTTGTGTTGATACCTGGAGAGCAGAGAAACAAGCTAGAGGCAAAGAGCATGAAGTGCATGTTCATTGGATATTCACCTACACAGAAAGGATACAAGTGCTACAATCATGAAACAAGAAGAGTACTTGTATCCAGAGATGTGAAGTTTATGGAAGGAAAAGGGTTTTATGCTTAGAAGAATTGGGATGATCTCAAAGATATGTCTCAAGTATCAAACAAGGCTAATAATCTGAGAATTATTATGGAAAGTCTTGGCATTAGTATGTCCAAAGAACCTGAAAAAGTCAGGGATGTTCCCGCTCAAGCTAATGAGGAAGATATTGGAGTCACTCATCCTGATCATGAGGGGGGCAATGGAAATGGACAGCCTGAAGTGCAAACTCAACCTGAAGAGAACTCAGTTGCTCGTGATCAAGATGAGATGCCATCAGAATCAGAAACTGAGACTCAAGTAGGCGAACCAAGTGAAGGAAATGAGGCAGAACCTGATCAGATACAGCCTTTGAGAAGGAGTACAAAAATCAAGAAACCTGCTTCAAACTGGATCAATACAAGAGTTTACTTCAATGCTGAAGCTGTGGCTCATCCAATAAGTGCAGTATGCTCCCTTGCTCAATATCCCGAAGAGCATCAAGTCTTCATTGGGGAATTGGATCAGGAGTATATCCCCAAAACATATAAAGAGGCTATGCAACATGAGGAGTGGAGAGCATCTGTTGGAGATAAGGTCAATGCCATGATAAAGAATGATACATGGTTTGAAACTGAGCTCCCCAAGGACAAGAAAGCTGTTACAAGTTGCCTAATATACACCATCAAGTACCTAGCCAATGAAAAACCAGAAAGGAGAAAGACAAGGCTAGTTGCAAGAGGATACACTCAAGTCTATGGTGAAGATTATCTGGATACATTTGCCCCAGTGGCCAAGCTGCATACTATAAGGATACTTCTATCACTTGCTGTCAACCTAGAATGGGATTTATGGCAGATGGATGTGAAGAATGCCTTTCTACAAGGAGAGTTGGAAGATGAGGTATACATGCGACCACCTCCTGGCCTAGAAAGCATGGTCAAACCAGGGAATGTATTAAGGTTAAAGAAGGCAATCTATGGCTTGAAGCAATCTCCAAGGGCCTGGTACCACAAGCTCAGCACCACACTCAATGGAAGAGGCTTTGTAAAATCTGAAGCAGATCATACTCTCTTCACTCTAACCAGCAAGCAAGGGATTGTGGTCATTCTAGTGTATGTTGATGACATTATCATCACTGGCAGTGACAAGGAAGGTATACTCTCAACCAAAGCTTTTCTTAAATCATCTTTTGATATCAAAGACTTGGGAGAGTTGAAGTACTTCCTAGGGATTGAAATATGCCGCTCTAAAGAGGGGCTTTTCTTATCCCAAAGGAAGTACACACTTGATCTTTTAAATGAGGCAGGAAACCTTGGAGGAAGACAAGCCAAGACACCATTGGAAGAAGGCTACAAGGTACTGCGAGAGGGGAGTTTGAGGCTACTCCATTTGAAGATGTCAAGAAGTATAGGAGAATGGTTGGGAAGCTCATATACCTTACCATCACTCGCCCAGATGTGTGCTTTGCTGTGAACCAAGTGAGTCAACACATGCAAGCTCCTAAGGTTCATCACTGGAACATAGTGGAGAGGATCTTGAGATACTTGAGAGAGGCTCCTGGTCAAGGTGTTTGGATGGCATGCAACAAGAGCACCGAAGTTGTAGGATACTGTGATGCTGATTGGGCTGGAGATAGAGTTGATAAAAGATCAACAACAGGTTATTGTACCTTCATTGGAGGAAATCTGGTCACATGGAAGAGCAAGAAGCAGAAGGTTGTCTCTTGTTCAAGTGCTGAGGCAGAGTACCGATCTATGAGGAAGCTTACTAGTGAACTCATATGGATCAAGGGGTGATGCAACCCTGACTGAACCAGTTGCTGATTCGGATATAAAGGAGCTGGATGAGCTGGACCAACTGAGTAACACTAAAGAGAAGCAGGATGAGATGAACCAGCTGAGTGATGATATTGGCATGATGGATCAGGCTAAAAGGGAAGAAATTCAGCCCAACTCTTTTGTTGCATCAAATGGTCATTTTTCAGTCTAAAAGGAGATCAAATACACACGTTTGGATCCATTCTCTCTTTCTAAAAGGCCATCCACAAAAATGAAGTGAAGAAATCAACAAAAATAATTATTATTGAGTTTTCAAGACAATTTTAGTTTTAATTAAGTTTTTTTTATTTTCTACAATTTTAGGACTTTTCAATTTCTTCTTCTCTACTTAAACTCTCTTTTTATTTCAGAAATATTCATTCACTCTTTTTATCAAAATTCTCTCTAAACTTTGTGAATCATTTGTTCATCTATGAACACTGATTGCTAAAGAGTTCATTCTCTGATTGCAAACTTGTCTTTGATCACAAACAAAGTTCATTCTCTTGATCATAGACACATCTACACAAGATATGATCAGCCCATAGATCATTTCTGAAGATTATCCATTTAATCCATCCATCATCACTGGAATCAACCCCTTTATCTCTCAAACCAGGAGATCATCCTTCATAGAATCAGGGACAAAAAGGATCTCATCACAAGGGATTCATCAAGTGGTATCAGAGCAGATCTGAAGGCTCTTGATCTTGGTTTGATTCTGAAACTCTTAAATATGGGTTTGCATCTGAAAATCTCTATTTCTTCTTCTTTGTTTGGGGAATCTGATTTCTTTCTCTGTAATTTTCATAAAGTTCTTATCTTTCTATCTATATAATCCGCAAGAGGGCCAACCAGAATAAAAAAAAAAGAAATTATTTTTTTGAAAGGTTGAAGAGAAATCCAACTTGGCTGAAGAGAAATCCAGTCCTTGTGGTAATGCCTCTTGCAAACAAAAATCTTGCAATATTTCTATCTCCTTCTTCTGTTTTGGGGTTGGGGAATTGATCTCTAAAAGCTTGATCTTTGTTTCTTGCTGAGCTACTGGATTCACAGAAAAAAAAAAACACAAAAAAGTTAAAGAGAAACACTTGAGAGAAGAGAGGCTTTGGCTATTCATTTATGTGCTAACTTTTCTTGTTGAGATTGTAACAGGAAACCATGGCTGGAGATGTCAGTAAGAGAAAGGAGGCACCAAGTGTGATATTGAATAAATTGCAGATGGAAGCAATGATGTCTGAGATCATGAAAAGAATGAAAAAGACTGATCTTTTACAAAAGAAACATGCTAATGGTTTCTTTGGTAATGTTTCTCAGGTTCAGGAGGATGCTAAGATCAAAAGGAGGAGCAAGATACCATCTTTATGTGGCAGAAACGACCCTGATGGGTACTTGGAGTGGGAACAACAAATGGAACTTGTTTTCGATGGCCAAAACTACTCAGAAAGAAAGAAGGTTACATTGGCTACAACAGAGTTCTATGGAGATGCCCTTCAATGGTGGAATCATCTTGTTACTACCAGAAGAAGAACATGAGAAACACAAGTTGCATCTTGGTTTGAGCTGAAACACCTCATGAAGAAACACTTTGTTTCTAGTAACTACATCAGAAAGCAACCAAGACAGGCCAAAGAGGAGACAAGAACTTGCCATGATCATGATCACCCAAGAAAGTCTCAGTCACATAAGCAAAGAAGGCCAGACCCACATCCTCCCTCCAGAGCCACTAAGCCACTGTGTTCTAAGAAGAAATCAGCTATTCAAGAGCACAAAAAGAATCAAATTTTCTTAGCCAAGAAACTCATAAGATTGAAACTGCAACTTCTGATTGTGCTAATGATTCTTATTCTTGTCATGACAGGGAGCATATGGGAGTTGAAAAACCTAAGGAGCTTAAGGAAGAACGTGGAAACCACACTGAAGAGGAGAAAGAGGTCTTAGATTGCTTACCATGGTTCAAAGACAAAGGAGAAACAAAGCTGCTGGAAAAATATGAGAGTTGTTTTCTCTGTTTTGAATTTTTACCTGAAGTTACACCTGATTGTGATGAACTAACCTGTTTTGAACCGGTGCAACCGAGTAGCATTGATTCAGTGTCTCAGGTCTTAGAAGAAAACCCAGCAGAAGAAGCACAAAAGAGTTCACCACCAGAAGAAGAGTTGGAGCAGCCGAACAACATTGAAGCAGAAACAAATGCTAAGTCATTCTCTTTAAACTCTCAAGAGCACTGTAAGGAACTTGTTATGGTTAATTCTCTGCCTGAAATATTTCTTAAGGTTAGTTCCAGTGATGTCAAACATTTTGGTCTAGACAAGGTGAAAGAATTTTGTGTTTCAAACTTTGTTTTTGAAAACATGATTAACTCTTTTAAAGTTTATGAACCAGATAAACACCCTGATCAAAAACGTTTTCAGTTTATTAGTAAACCTAATCCTGGTCTTGTTTTGAGTTTTGATCAGTTTATGGAACATAACAAAAGCTTTGATCACCCTGAAAGGAGAATTGAGCTTATTGTGCAACAATCTGATTTCAGTTTCAGAAAACCTTGTGATTCTTTCGCTTGCTTTGATGATAATGGCTTTGATCTGAGTTTTTCTAGACATGGACTGAACATTGGTGATTTGTTTTCTTCCACACGTGCCTAGACAGATTTTATGGTTAGGAATTTGCAGAAACAACAATCACTTAGAGCTGAAAGCGATTTTATTTGTGATTATGTTTTAATACTTGTTCATGCTTGTTCTAAAACTGATAAATCTTAGTTTGTTTTGAGATCAAGCTTACAGAATGATGTTGTTTTGAGATTTGATGATATATTAGTGTACAACACATTGTTTGATAGTCATGCTAAACCTGTGAGTTATGTGCTAGCTGATTATGAATCTGATCTTGAACTTAAACTTTTGTGTTCTGATTCTGATCATGTGGGACACAAATTGAAGTTTTTCTATGTTATTGAGTGCCTTGATACCATTCTGGTTTACAATACTTACTTTGATGTGTATCTTAAAAGTCTGAAACAAGTGCAACATGTTCTCAGAAAGAAATGCTTGGTTATTGATCAGATTAAGAACATGTTTTTCCTATATGACACTGGATTTCTAGTCTCTATTTTGAGTATCCAGGAACAGCAGGATCAGTCTCAGAGGGTTGCAAGGAACCATAGAAAATGCAAATCTTATAAGCTCGAGATTTGGAGGTGGAAGTACTTGAGGAAAATGGATTCAAAACTCCAAGGAAGTTTTTGTCCAAAACCTTACTTTGATGTTGCGTTCATGCTTATTTTCTTGATCACTTGTCTCGCTTCTTACTTGTTTCCTTTTGATGTAGGAGATACATATTTGAGGACAAATATTTTTAAAGGAGGAGGGGATGATGCAACCCTGACTGAACCAGTTGCTGATTCGGATATAGAGGAGCTGGATGAGCTGAACCAGCTGAGTAACACTAAAGAGAAGCAGGATGAGATGAACCAGCTGAGTGATGATATTGGCATGATGGATCAGACTGGAAGGGAAGAAATTCAGCCCAACTCTTTTGTTGCATCAGATGGCCATTTTTTCAGTCCAAAAGGAGATCAAATACACAAGTTGTGGATCCATTCTCTCTTTCTAAAAGGCCATCCACGAAAATGAAGTGAAGAAATTAGCAAAAGTAATTATTATTGAGTTTTCAAGACAATTTTAGTTTTAATTAAGTTTTTCTTATTTTCTACAATTTTAGGACTTTTCAATTTCTTCTTCTCTACTTAAACTCTCTTTTTGTTTCAGAAATATTCATTCACTCTTTTTATCAAAATTCTCTCAAAACTTTGTGAATCCTTTGTTCATCTATGAACACTGATTGCTAAAGAGTTCATTCTCTAATTGCAAACTTGTCTTTGATCACAAACAAAGTTCATTCTCTTGATCATAGACACATCTACACAAGATATGATCAGCCCATAGATCATTTCTGAAGATTATCCATTTAATCCATCCATCATCACTGGAATCAACCCCTTTCCTCTCAAACCAGGAGATCATCCTTCATAGAATCAGGGACAAAAAGGATCTCATCACAAGGGATTCATCAAAGGGACTGCTAAAGGACTTGGGTATTGAGATCACCACGCCTATGACTATGCACTGTGACAACCAGGAAGCAATACACATTGCATCCAACTCGGTCTTTCATGAGAGGACAAAGCATATAGAAGTAGACTGCCATAAGGTGAGACAAGCAGTGGAGCAGCAAGTGATACTTCCATGCTATACTAGAAGTGAAGATCAACTAGCTGACATATTCACCAAGGCAGCTAGTAGCAAGGTTTGTGAGTTCATTCATCCTAAGCTTGGACTCATAGACCTCTCTTGTCACTGATCATCTTGCCATGAAGTGTTCTACTCTTTTTCCTTTGCTTGGTTTTTATCCCAAGTGGTTTTTCCAAGTAAAGGTTTTAATGAGGGAATGCTTCATGGTGTCCAAGCTTGAAATGTTCCCATTGTCAAGCTTGAGGGGGAGTGTTGACATGAAGAATAAATCAGTGACATGAATGATGCCATGAAGAGATGAAACAATAATGTTGAGATGAAGTAATAAGGAGCAATCACGTGATGGTTAATCTTGCAAGGTCAAGACAGCCATTGGGACATGTCACTTTCGGTCTGAGCAGTCTGAACTAAGACAGGGCAGTCTGAACCAAGACAGGGCAGTCTGAACCAAGACATGGCATTCTGAACCAAGACAGGGCAGTCTGAACCAAGGCAGGGCAGTCTGAACCAAGGCAGACCAGTCTGAACCAAGACAGGTCAAGAAGAAGATCACATGTGGTGGCTAAGGAAGAAAGAGAAGGCTGGGGTGTCACTATCACAGCAGGCTGGACCACCTTCTTGTCTTGCTCCAGCAGAATAGATTTATAGTTTATGTCAGATATTTTCTTCTTGTTTATCTTTAAATACCTTGTATCCATGAACCATATTTGTCAAGGAAATAAGTTCCTCATTACTCTCTCCCTCTAAAATTTCAAAATCCACTCTCTCTCATCTCTCTCTCACTTTTTCTTGCTGTTCTTCATATGTTCTTCATATTCTCACATAATCCAGACATCAAATCTACTTATTCTCTCACTGATAATGGTGGAGAGTACACAAGCCAATCATTCAAGCAGTATCTAGCTCAACATGGGATCATACATCAGACAAGTTGTCCCTATACTCCTCAGCAAAATGGGGTGGCTGAGAGTAAGAATATGTACCTAATGGAAGTAGCAAGATCAATGATGTTCTATACCAATGTTCCAAATAGATTTTGGAGTGATGTTGTGATGGCTGCTTGTTACCTCATCAACAGAATTCCCACTAAGATTCTCAATGACTTGTCTCCATTTGAAGTTCTCTACAGCAGCAGGCCATCCTTGGATCATTTAAGAGTATTTGGGTGCATCTGCTTTGTGTTGATACCAGGGGAACAAAGGAGCAAACTAGATGCCAGGAGCTCAAAGGCTATGTTCATTGGCTATTCTCCAACACAAAAAGTTATAAGTGCTATGATCCAGTGGCAAGAATGGTGTCAATATCAAGAGATTTGAAGTTTGTGGAGACTAAGGGCTACTATGATGAAACGAGTTGGGATGAGTTGAAGAATTTATCCCAATCAGCCTCAGATAAAGCAAGCAATCTTAGAAGAGTAATGGAGAGCCTTGGGATCAGTATGCCTGAAGAAAGGGGTTGCCCCTGAACCTGAGGAACCTAGAAGGGATTCTACAGAGGTTCAGACAAATACTGATGTCATTGAGGTTCTTCACCTTGACCATGAGGGGGGAAATCAACATTAAGCTGAAACACATCATGAGAACTCAACACCAACGCATGATCAAGTTGAGCAACAAGAACAAGAGGGTTAAGTGTTGAATGAAACTCAGTCTTCTGATAATGAGGAAGCACCACATGAAGAAGTACAGCCACCACTAAGAAGAAGTGCTAGGATCAGACAATCGGCTTCTAACTGGATCAACACAAGGGTCTACTTCAACTCTCAGGCTGTCGCGCATCCTATACAAGTTGTGTGTTCTCTAGCCCAGTATCCTCAGGAACATGCAGTGTTCAGTGGAGAGTTTGACCAGGAGTATATCCCAAGGTCTTATGAAGAAGCTATGGAACACAAGGAGTGGAGAGACTCGGTTGGAAATGAAACCACTGCCATGATAATCAATGACACTTGGTATGAAGTGGAGCTCCCGAAAGGCAAGAAGGCAGTAACAAGCATGTGGATCTTCACCATCAAGTACAATGCTGATGGGACAGTAGAGAGGCGCAAGACATATGGGGAAGACTACCTTGATACATATGGGGAAGGCTAGTAGCAAGGGGATTCACTCAGACATATGGGGAAGACTACCTTGATACATTTGCACCTGCCGCCAACTACACACGATAAGGATCATTCTAGCTTTGGCAGTCAACATGGAGTGGGATCTATGGCAAATGGATGTGAAGAATGCCTTCCTACAAGGAGAGCTAGAAGATGAAGTCTATATGAGATCACCTCCTGGTCTAGAACATCTTGTCAAGCCTGGAAATGTTCTTAGGCTAAAGAAAGCCATCTATGGATTAAAGCAATCACCAAGGGCCTGGTATCACAAGCTCAGCACCACTCTCAATGGAAGAGGATTTGTCAAATCAGAAGCAGAGCACACACTCTTCACTCTCACTAGCAAACAAGGGATTGTGGTGATCCTAGTGTATGTGGATGATATCATCATCACAGGAAGTGATAAGGAAGGTATTCTCTTGACTAAAGACTTTCTTAAATCAGCATTTGATATCAAAGACCTGGGTGAGTTAAAGTACTTCCTAGGGATTGAGATATGTCAATCTAAAGAAGGATTGTTTCTATCCCAAAGGAAGTACACTCTTAATTTGTTGAGTGAGGCAGGTGATTTAGGAGAAAGAGCAGCCAAGACTCCATTAGAAGATGGCTACAAGGTGTTGCGTGAGGGGGAGATTGAAGATAAGCCTTATGAAAACATCAAGCATTATAGAAGAATGGTTGGGAAGCTCATTTACCTCACCATCACCAGACCTGATGTATGTTTTGCAGTCAACCATGTCAGCCAGCATATGCAAGCTCCAAAGATACACCATTGGAATATGGTGGAGAGGATTCTAAGGTATTTAAGAGAAGCACCATGACAAGGAGTTTGGATGGGTTGTAACAAGAGTACATAGATAGTTGGGTATTGTGGTGTTGATTGGGCTGGAGATAGGATGGACAGGAGGTCTACAACCGGCTATTGTACCTTCATTGGAGGCAACTTAGTAACTTGGAAGAGCAAGAAGAAGAAGGTGGTATAATGTTCAAGTGCTGAAGCAGAATATAGAGCAATGAGGAAGCTTACTAGTGAGCTCATTTGGATCAGGAACCTGCTCAAGGATTTGGGTATAGAGACACCATTGCCAAATACAATGCATTGTGATAATAAAGCTGCAATACACATAGCACCCAACAATGTGTTTCATGAGAGAACCAAACACATTGAGGAGGATTGTCATAAGGTCAGACAGGCTGTGGAGCAACGGATCATCCTACCATGCTATACAAGAAGTGAAGACCAGTTGGCTGACATCTTTACCAAGGCTGCAAGAAATAAGGCCTGCGAGTTCATTCATCCTAAGCTTGGACTCATAGACCTCACATGTCACTGATCCTCTTGCAATGAAGTGTTCTACTCTTTTTCCTTTGGTTGGTTTTTATCCCAAGTGGTTTTTCCAAGTAGAGGTTTTAATGAGGGAATGCTTCATGGTATCCAAGCTTGACCAGTCCCTATGGTCAAGCTTGAGGGGGAGTGTTGACATTAAGAGATGAAGCAATAAATAACAAGAGGAGAGACATGAAAAACCAGAATGATCAAGATGAGCAGTCCGTACAGTTTCGACCTAAGCTTGTCTTGGAAGACAAGTTAAGGAGGGAGACTGATTTAAATATATTGTCATGAGTCCCCTAGAGTTCTGGACGAGATTAATCAAGTGGAAGCATGCTGTTGGAGCTGTTGAGATCATGACAAACCAAAGTCACATGTTGCACCAAGGAAGGAAGAGAAGAGGAGCTGTCACTGTCTGTCCTGCTGATCCTGCCACTGCTATGATCTCCTGCCCCTGCTATGATATCCTGCCCCTGCTGGTCCCCATTAGTTTATTAATTCTGATTGTTTTACTGTAAACTTTGATTTTATATTTATGTAACTCTTGTGCAAACTAAATGAGCAAGGAAATTATTTCTCTCCTTCTCTCTCTTTACATTTTCGAAATGCGCTCTCTCTCTCTCTCTCTTGTTCTTCATGTTCTTCAGTTTCCAGCAAGTAAACTCTCCCTAAATCTCATATTCTCACATTCTGAACCTGAGGAACATTACCAAAGAAATCATCAGTAGGTTTCTTGTGTAAAAGATCAGTCTTTTTCATTCTTTCCATGATCTCAGACACCATTGATTCCATCTGCAATTTATTCATTGTCACAGTTTGTGTCTCTTTTCTTTTACTGACATCTCCAGCCATGTTTTTCTTTTACAATCTCAACAAGAAAAGTTAGCACATATATGAATAGCCAAAGCCTCTCTTCTCTCAAGTGTTTCTCTCTGATTTTTCAGTGATTTTTCTCTGTGAATCCAGTAGCTCAGCAATAAACAAAGATCAAGCTTTTAGAGATCAATTCCCCAACCCCAAAACAAAAGAAAGAGATAGACAGATTGCAAGATTTTTGTTTGCAAGAGGCATTACCACTAGTGCTGGATTTCTCTTCAGCCAAGTTGGATTTCTCTTCAACTTTTCATAATTCTTTTTTTTTCTTTTTTTTAATCTGGTTGGCCCTCTTGCAGATTATACAGATAGAAAGATAAGAAATTTATGAGAATTACAGAGAAAGAAAACAAATTCCCCAAACAAAGAAGAAGAAATAGAGATTTTCAGATGCAAACCCAGATTTGAGAGTTTTGGAATCAAACCAAGATCAAGAGCCTTCAGATCTGCTCTGATACCACTTGATGAATCCCTTATGATGAGATCCTTGTTATCCCTGATTCTATGAAGGTAGATCTTCTGGTTTGAGAGAGCAATGGGTTGATTTTGATGATGATGGATGTGTTGATTGGATGATCTTTAGAAATGATCTATGGACTGATCAAATCTTGTATAGATGTGTTAGTGATCAAGAGAATGAACTCTGATTTCAATCACAAACAAGATGCAATTGGAGAATAAACTCCTTAGCAATCAATGTTCATATGATGAACAAAGGATTCACATATTTAGAGAGAGTTTTTGATAAAAAAAAAGTGAATAATAGTTTCTGAAACAAAGGAGAGTTTAAGTAGAGAAGAAGAAATTGAAAAGTCCTAAAATTGTAGAAAAATAAGAAAAACTTAATTAAAACTAAAATTGTCTTGAAAACTCAATAATAATTATTTTTGCTGATTTCTTCTCTTCATTTTCGTGGATGGCCTTTTAAAAAGAGAGAATGGATCCACAACTTGTGTATTTGATCTCCTTTTAGGCTGAAAAATGGCCATCTGATGCAACAAAAGAGTTGGGCTGAATTTCTTCCCTTCCAGCCTGATCCATCATGCCAATATCACCACTCAGATGGTTCATCTCATCCTGCTCCTCTTCAGTGTCACTGAGCTGGTTCAGCTCATCCAGCTCCTCTAGATCCGAATCAGCAACTGGTTCAGTCAGGGTTGCATCACACTATCACTCCCACTGTCCGGGCCAGTCTCCACTGCCACTGTCCGAGCCAGTCTGAGCTTGCAGCCTCTTTGTTTATTGTTTATGTTTGTGATGTTGTCTATTGCCTTGCCTATATTAAGGATTGTATGCAGAACCAAATTAATGGAATTATGTTTCTCTATTCTCTTTCTCTCTCTCTCTCTCTCTCTGAAGTTCGAACTCTCCTTCTCTCCATTTTCTCTCATGTTCTTCATATGAAACTCTAGACTTCTTCATTTCTACATGGTAGCAGAGCTTGCTAGCTCCTGAAACCAGTTTTATTCTTCATTTTCTCTACTTATTCTATATCACTTCCGCAAATCTTTGTTCTATATACTCTGATTCAGTTTTAATTCTTTTGAAATCCCTTGTTTCCTACTCTGTTCTTGGGTTGTTCTTGAGTGTTCATACTCTGTTCTTGATGGATATGGCTGAAAACTCAAAAATGGTGATGATTCCTGTTACTCTCAAGGGTGTTAATTATCTACTGTGGGCTAGACTTGCTAAGACTGCTCTTGGGGGCAGAGGAATCTGGGATGTTGTTGAAGAAGACAAGAACCCAAAGAAGACCATTCTAGGAGAGGATGGTAAAGAAGTTGTGGTTGCTGATGTTGGCGACAAGAAGAGAGGTCAGGAGGACCTCATGGTGCTGTCCATTATTCAAAACAGCCTTGAAGCCTCTATCTTGGAAGCTTGTTTTCCCTAAGTCATCCACTATCTATGAAAATTGCTTTGATCTTTTACATTCTGATGTCTGGACTGCTCCATGCATTTCTAGGGAGAATCATAAATACTTTGTTACTTTCATAGATCAAAAATCGAAATATACTTGGTTAACTATGATTAAAACCAAAGATAGGGTGTTAGATGCTTTCATTAACTTCCAGAACTACATAACTAACCATTTTAATGTCAAGATCAAAGTGTTCAGGTCAGATAATGGGGGTGGGGGAATATACAAGCTTAGCACTCAAAAACCACTTAGCCAAACATGGGATATTACATTAAACCAGTTGTCCATACACACCACAACAAAATGGTGTGGCTGAGAGGAAGAATAGACATCTAATGGAGGTGGCAAGATCCATGATGTTCTACACAAACATGCCTAAACGATTCTGGAGTGATGCTGTGATGACAACATGCTACCTGATCAATAGGAATCCAACAAGAATCCTTGATGACCACACTCCATATGAGGTATTGAACAAAACAAAACCCCCTATTGATCACTTAAGGGTATTTGGGTGTTTGTGCTATGTTTTGCAGCCAGGGAACATAGAAACAAGCTTGAGGCAAGAAGTACTAAGGCAGTGTTCATAGGCTATTCTACTACTCAAAAGGGGTACAAATGCTATGCTCCAGAAACCAGGAGGGTGTTAGTCTCTAGGGATGTCAAATTTGTGGAATCCAGAGGGTATTATGAGGAGAAGAATTGGGAAAATCTCAAAGACCTTCCTCAAGGAAACTCAGATAGGGCAAATAACCTGAGGTGTATTATGGAGACTCTTGGTACTAATATGACAAGAGAGGAAAGAGCTACTGGTGGTACTGGTCCAGAAGCTAATACAGGTCCAGAAACTGTTGAGGATGTGGATGAAGAAGTTGTTCATCCTAATCCTGAAGGGGGAAATCAAGAGGATTCAAATAAAAAAAACTCTCACACTGGTCAAGAGCAAGAGGTTCATGATCAGGAAGAAACCCAACAACATGAGCCATCAGGACAACAAGATGAGGCACAAGATGAGGCTGAGTCTAATGGAGAAGATCATATAAAAGAAATTCAGCCGCTTAGGAGAAGCACAAGACTGAAGAAACATCCATCTAACTGGATCAACACAAGGGTGTACTTCAATAGTCAAGCAGTGGCTCATCTAACTCAAGCAACATGCTCGCTTGCCTATTACCCCAAGGAACATCAAGCCTTCATTACTAGCATTTATCAAGTATACATTCCAAAATCCTATGAAGAGGCTATGGAACTGGATGAATGGAGAGACTCAGTTGGAGATGAGGTCAATGCCATGATCAGGAATGACACTTGGTTTGAAGCTGAGCTCCCCAAAGGCAAGAAAGCAGTCACAAGCCGGCTGATATTCACCATCAAGTATTTGGCCAATGGGAAACCAGAAAGGAAGAAGACAAGGTTGGTTGCAAGAGAGTACACTCAAGTCTATGGAGAAGACTATCTTGACACATTTGCACCAGTAGCTAAGCTACCCACCATCAGGATTGTTCTGTCATTGGCAGTAAACTTGGAATAGGATCTATGGCAAATGGATGTCAAGAATGCATTCCTACAAGGTGAATTAGAAGATGAGGTCTATATGAGACCACCTCCTGGTATGGAACATCTTGTCAAATCAGGAAATGTATTGAGATTGAAGAAAGCCATCTATGGACTAAAACAATCACCAAGAGCATGGTACCATAAGCTAAGCACCACTCTCAGTGGAAAAGGGTTCATCAAGTCTGAAGCAGACCACACGCTTTTAACTCTCACCAGTCAACAAGGCATAGTAGTCATTCTGATCTATGTTGATGACATTATCATCACATGAAGCAATAAGGAAGGTATCTCCTCCACCAAAGCCTTTCTTAAATCCTCTTTTGATATTAAAGATTTGGGAGAGCTTAAGTACTTTCTAGGGATTGAGATATGCCGATCTAAAGAGGGGCTGTTCTTATCCCAAAGAAAGTACACACTCGATCTATTGAATAAGGCAGGTGATCTAGGTGGAAGGACAGCCAAGACTCCCCTTGAAGATGGCTACAAAGTGATGCGAGAGGGGGAGTTTGAAGACAAACCCTATGGAGATATGAAACAGTACAGGAGGATGGTTGGGAAACTTATCTACCTAACCATTACAAGACTAGACATATGTTTTGCTGTGAACCAAGTCAGCCAGCAGATGCAAACGCCAAAGATTCACCATTGGAACATGGTTGAGAGAGTTCTGAGGTATCTAAGGGAGGCACCAGGTCAACGAGTATGGATGGGTTGCAATAGAAGCACTGAGATTGTTGGGTACTGTAATGCTGATTGGGCAGGAGATAGAGTTGATAGGAGATCAACTACTGGATATTGTACCTTCATTAGAGGCAACCTAGTAACTTGGAAGAGCAAGAAGCAGAAGGGGGTTTCATGTTCAAGTGCTGAAGCAGAATATAGAGCCATGAGGAAGCTTACTAGTGAGTTGATTTGGATCAAGGGGCTGCTTAAAGACTTGGGGATTGAAACTACAACACCAATCACTATGCATTGTGATAATCAGGCTGCTATACACATTGCAAGCAACTCTGTCTTCCATGAGAGAACTAAACACATAGAAGTTGACTGCCATAAGGTGAGGCAAGCTGTAGAGCAGAAGGTCATATTGCAATGCTATACTAGGAGTGAAGATCAGTTGGCTGATATCTTCACTAACGCTGCAAGTACTAAGGTCTGCGAGTTCATACATCCCAAGCTTGGACTCGTGGATCTCTCATCACACTAATCCCTTATTCCATGAAGGGTTCTACTCTTTTTCCTTGGCTTAGTTTTTGTCCCAAGTGGTTTTGCTGAGCCAAAGGTTTTAATGAGGGAATGCTTCATGGACACTAAGCTTCACCAGTCCCTATGGTCAAGCTTGAGGGGGAGTGTTGACATGAAGACCTCAACAACATGAAAAAGAGAAAGAAAGCAAGAGAACCAAGCCGGATCATCTAAGGGAGTTTGTTCCGTACATGTGTACGGATGGTCCTCCTCTTCCCTAACGTGGAGTCTAAGGCAAGCATTGTTTGCTTCTGGTCGCAAGTAACAAGTGGGACACTTCCTAAGCTCTGGGAATAATTTAAATAAAGGAGAGAAGGCCGTTGGAGCTAAGGAACAAAGGGAGATCACATGTGTTTCTAAGGATGAGAGAGGAAGCCGAGATGTCACTATCACTCCCACTGTCCGGACCAGTCTGCCCTGCCACTGTCCGAGCCAGTCTGAGCTGTGAGAATTAGAGAATCAGAGAGTAACTAAGTGAAGAACATGAAGAACACATGAAGAACTAGAGAGAGAATGGGGATTTCAAAATGGTAGAGAGAAGTGTTTATTATTCACTTGCTTAATCCAGAACATGGTACAAGATATTTAAAGACAAACAAATGAGCTACATGACAAGTTAAAATAATAAACAAAGGGCAATGCAGTCTGTGGGATCAGAGGAGCAGTCTGGTGTGATCAGGGCACGCCCAGACTGTGTGAAAGTGACAGGTCCTGATCCTGTCCAAACATGTGACCATGTGGTCCACCTTCTCCAACGGCCATCTCGGTTCTCCTTTCTCCTTTGCCGACTTCAACACACTTGATTAAGCTCCCTTGGACCTTATTTAACTCATGCAATAGGGCACAACACTAGTTTGCCCCTGAAGACACTCTAGGTTGTACGAACTGCCTTGGATTCCAAGTTACCTCTCAAACTAGCTTAATTCAAATCAAATCATTTCTCTTGATCTCCTCTTGATCTTTATTGCTTCATCTCAACACTCCCCCTCAAGCTTGACCACATGGACTGGTCAAGCTTGAAACCATGAAGCATTCCCTCATTAAAACCTTAACTTGGAAAAACCAAGCTAAGGAAAAAGAGTAGAACACCTTATGGCTAAGAGGATCAGTGAGATGAGAGTTCCATGAGTCCAAGTTTGGAATGTATGAACTCACAGACCTTGATGCGTGCTGCTTTGGTTAAGATGTCAGCCAACTGATCTTCACTTCTAGTGTAGCATGGCAAGATAATTTTCTGCTCCACAGCTTGTCTAACCTTATGACAATCTACTTCTATGTGCTTGGTCCTTTCATGGAACACATTGTTGGATGCTATATGGATGGCTGCTTGATTATCACAGTGCATGGTGATGGGTGTGGTCGTCTCAATGCCCAAGTCTTTCATCAGGTTCCTGATACAAATAAATTCACTTGTGAGCTTCCTCATTGCTCTATACTCAGCCTCAGCACTAGAACATGATACTATCTTCTGCTTCTTGCTCTTCCAAGTGACTAAGTTGCCTCCAGTGAAGGTACAGTAGCCTGTCGTGGACCTCCTGTCCACTATCTCCAGCCCAATCAGCATCACAATACCCTACTATCTCAGTACTCTTGTTACAACCCATCCAAAGTCCTTGCCCTGGTGCCTCTCTAAGATACCTCATAATTCTCTCTATCATGTTCCAATGGTGTAGTTTAGGAGCTTGCATGTGCCGGCTGACTTGATTGACTGCAAAGCACACATCTGGTCTTGTGATTATAAGGTAGATAAGCTTCCCAACCATTCTTCTATATTTCTTGACATCTCCATATGGCCTGTCCTCAATCTCCCCCTCACGCAAGACCTTGTAACCATCTTCTAGTGGTGTCTTGGCAGCTCTTCCACCTAGATCACCTACCTCACTCAACAAATCAAGTGTGTACTTCCTTTGGGATAGAAACAGCCCCTCTTTAGATCGGCATATCTCTATTCCTAGGAAGTATTTTAACTCACCCAAGTCTTTGATATCAAATGATGATTTAAGAAAAGATTTAGTTAAGAGGATACCTTCCTTGTCACTTCCTGTGATTATGATATCATCCACATACACTAAGATCACGACAATGCCTTTTAGACTGGTGAGAGTGAAGAGAGTGTGGTCAGCTTCAGATTTCACAAAGCCCCTTCCATTTAGAGTGGTACTGAGTTTGTAATACCAGGCCCTTGGTGATTGCTTCAGTCCATAGATGGCTTTGTTCAATCTAAGGACATTTCCAGGCTTAACTATTTGTTCTAGACCAGGAGGTGGTGTCATGTAGACTTCATCTTCAAGTTCACCCTGTAGGAAGGCATTCTTCACATCCATCTGCCATAGATCCCACTCCAAGTTAACAGCCAAAGAGAGGATGATCCTTATGGTATGGAGCTTAGCCACTGGTGCAAAGGTGTCAAGGTAGTCCTCTCCATAAGTCTGAGTGAATCCCCTTGCAACAAGCCTTGTCTTGCATCTTTCCACAGTACCATCAGCATTGTATTTGATGGTGAAGATCCACATGCTTGTCACTGCCTTCTTGCCCTTTGGAAGTTCTGCTTCATACCAAGTGTCATTCACAATCATATCATTGGTTTCATTTCCCACTGAGTCTCTCCACTCCTTGTGTTTCATAGCTTCTTCATAAGACCTTGGGATGTACTCCTGGTCTAGCTTTCCCATGAACACAACATGTTCTTGTGGGTATTGAGCCAAAGAACACACAACTCGAATGGGATGAGCTACAGCTTGTGAGTTGAAGTAGACTCTTGCGTTGACCCAATTTGAAGGAGGATGTCTAATCATGGTGCTCCTTCGTAATGTTTGAACATTTTCTTCAGTTGGTGCAGTCTCCTCTTGATATTCACTCACCACTGACCCTTCTTGTTGCTCATCTTGGTCCTGAGATACTGAACTTTCCTGTTGAGCTTCAGATTGATTCCCCCCTTCAGGAGAAAGAGGAGTAACATCCACAACTTCATTTTCAGACCCCTCATGCGATTCTTCAGTTTGTGGACTTGGCTGGTCTTGTCTTGGCTCAGTCTCAATCACAACCCTCTCTTGTGGTATATTGATGCCAAGACTCTCCATTACCCTTCTGAAATTTTCAGCTCTATCTGAGGCTGATTGAGACATGTCTTTCACCTCATCCCAACTCTTCTCATCATTGTAGCCTGTGGATTCCACAAACCTCACATCTCTAGAGATTAAAACCCTCATGGTTTCTGGTGAAAAACACTTGTATCCCTTTTGGTGAGGTGAGTACCCAATGAACATTGTCCTTGTACTCTTTGGTTACAGCTTGTTCCTTTGTTCTCCTGGAATTAAGACAAAGCACAAGCAACCAAATACCCGAAGGTGATCTATAGATGGGCGATATTTTTTTAATACCTCATGTGGAGACTGATCTTGAAGAACCTTGGTAGGAATCTTGTTGATCAAGTAGCAAGGTGTCATCACAACGTCCCCCCCCCCCAGAACCTCTTAGGTACATTCATGTGGAACATCATACTTCTGGCCACCTCCATAAGATGTATATTCTTCCTCTCAGCCACACCATTTTGTTGTGGAGTATATGGACAGCTTGTTTGATGGATCATCCCATGCTTGGCTAAGTGTTGTTTGAATGCTTTGCTGGTGTATTCTCCTCCATTTTATGATCTAAGAATTTTTATCTTGGCATTGTAATGGTTAGAGACATAAGTTTGGAAGTTTTTAAAAGCATCTAACACCCTATCTTTAGATTGCAGCAAGGTGATCCATGTATACTTTGATTTCTCATCTATAAATGTCACAAAGTACTTATGATGTTCCCTAGATGCACAAGGAGCAGTCTACACATCAGAGTGAATTAAATCAAAGCAACTTTCATAGATTGTACTAGATTTAGGAAAGACAGTTTTGCAATGTTTTCCTAGGATACAAGCTTCACAATCTTTTTGAAATGAAATACTAGGTAACATGATGTTCAAGGCACGAGAATGAGGATGTTCTAATCTAGCATGCCACATTACATCTTTAGGGAAATTAAAACTTGAATTCAAAGCATAAGATAAATTGTCTGTGAGCTTGGTGTCTTCAAGCAAGTACACGTCTCCCTTGGTCACACCTTTGCCAAGCAACCGACTAGTTTCAATATCCTGAAAGTAGACATCATTAGGAGTGAAAGTAACACTGTAATTCAAGTCATTAGTGGCCTTTTTTAACTGATAACAGATTAGAGGTGAAACTAGGCATATAAAAGGCTTTAGTATCCTTATTGAACAACCTAAGATCACCTACTACTTTAATTGGTACTCTATCACCATTAGCAATCATAAGATTTCCTAAGGCAAGAACAATGTTTTTAATTAAGTTTTGATCACTAATCATGTGGTGGCTAACTCCTGAATCTATAACTAAAGGTTTAGTTAATTTTAAATCAGTGAAAGCATTCAAGGAGACACCACAGTTAGAAGCATGTAAAGAGGTACCAAGTTTGTTACCAGAGTTGTCCTTGAGGATCTTGATGAGAGCCTCAATATCAGATTGCTTGATGGCTTCATCTTGAGTGTTCCTCAAGCTTGAACAGCTACTGGAAGTCAATGCCTTTCCCTCACCAGCAGCATTGTTTGAGCGCATGGTCCCTGGAATATATGGTTCACCCACATCACTAGAGAGATTGGCTATTGGTTCATGGTATGGTGTCCTCAATTTTTGAGGTTTAAGGTGAGGGTGTAGAATCCAGCATTTGTCCTTCCCATGGCGTTTCTTCTTGCAGTTGTCACATACCCATATATTCTTGTCATCATGCTTGTAGGAGCCTTTGTTTGCAACACCTTCAGCCTGGTTTACAAGAACAAATTCTCTTTTGCCTCCAAATAGCTCCACAGAGCCTTGTTCCTTTTGAACCTGAGCGCATACTTCTTCAAGAGATGGAAGTTTATCACTCCTTAGGATGTGCTTAATCAGGTCTCCATATGCTGGATTGAGAGTAAACAGCAACGCAAAGACCTTATCTTGTTCTCTCCTTTCATTAAGCACCTCAGGATCAACAATAGCTGGTCTGAACATTTCCAGCTCTGCCCACAAGAATCTAAACTTCCCAAAATGTTTAGAAAATTCAGTGTCCTCTTGACTGAGAGTGTTGATGGCCCTCTTGACTTCAAACACTCTACCGATGTTGGACTGGTTACCATAAACCTTATGTAGTGTGTCCACACAGATCCTTAGAAGTTTCACAGCAGGAGTAAGCTTCCTGGATTGAGGCTTCAAGACTGGACTGGAGAATGGACAACACCATGAGATCCTCCTGATCTTTCTTCCTGTCTCCAGCCTCAGCAGCCACAGCTTCTTTACCATCCTCTCCTAGGATGATCTTCTTTGGCCTCTTGCCTTCTTCAACAATTTCCCAGAGGCCTCTGCCTCCAAGAGCAGTTTTAGCTAGTCTTGCCCACAGTAGGTAGTTAGTTCCCTTAAGAGTAACAGGAATCATCACCATTTTTGAGTTTTCTGTCAAATCCATCAAGAACAACTCAAGAACAGCAAGAACAGCTCAAGAACAGTGGAAAAAGACAAAAAGAATTTTGAAAATTATTAGAGTAGCTTAGATGTTTGCGGAATAAGAAAGAGAGAGTAAGAGAGAATAGGTTTCAGGAGCTTAATCCTCTGATACCATGTGAGAATTAGAGAATCAGAGAGTAACTAAGTGAAGAACATGAAGAACACATGAAGAACTAGAGAGAGAATGGGGATTTCGAAATGGTAGTGAGAAGTGTTTATTATTCACTTGCTTAATCCAGAACATGGTACAAGATATTTAAAGACAAACAAAGGAGCTATATGACAAGTTAAAATAATAAACAAAGGGGAATGCAGTCTGTGGGATCAGAGGAGCAGTCTGGTGGGATCAGGGCAGTCTAGTGTGATCAAGGCACGCCCAGACTATGTGAAAGTGACAGGTCCTGATCCTGTCCAAACATATGACCATGTGGTCCACCTTCTCCAACGGCCATTTCGGTTCTCCTTCCTCCTTTGCCGACTTCAACACACTTGATTAAGCTCCCTTGGACCTTATTTAACTCATGCAATAGGGCACAACACTTATTTGCCCCTGAAGACACTCTAGGTTGTACAAACTGCCTTGGATTCCAAGTTACCTCTCAAACTAGCTTAATTTGAATCAAACCAATCCTCTTGATCTCCTCTTGATCTTTATTGCTTCATCTCAACATGAGCTTGCAGCCTCTTTGTTTATTGTTTATGTTTGTTATGTTGTCTATTGCCTTGCCTATATTAAGGATTGTATGCAGAACCAAATTAATACAAGGAATTATGTTTCTCTATTCTCTTTGTCTCTCTCTCTCTCTCTCTCTGAAGTTCGAACTCTCCTTCTCTCCATTCTCTCTCATGTTCTTCATATGAAACTCAAGAATTCTTCATTTCTACAATTTATTCGACTTCATGAAAGACTCTCCACTGATTAATGGTTCCAAATCAAGCTTTTTACATAGTGATTCATCTTGGTTTGATTAGAAGCTTCAAGAACGTGCCATATGTCCAAACAGGCTAAACATGGATATCCTGATTAGAAAGTGGAATAACTTCTTAAACATAACTCCTTTGGGATTGATTCAACTTCATGGATTACTCTCCACTGAATAATGGTTCCAAATCAAGCTTCTTACATAGTGATCCATCTTGGTTTGTTTAGAAGCTTGAAGAACTTGCCATATGTCCAAAATAGCTAAATATAGATATCCTGATTAGAAAGTGGAATAACTTCTAAAACATAACTCCTTTGGGATTTATTCAACTTCATGGTGACTCTCCACTGAATAATGGTACCAAATCAAGCTTCTTAGATAGTGATTCATCCTGGTTTGATTAGAAGCTTGAAGAACTTGCCATATGTCCAAACAGGCTAAACATGGATGTCATGATTAGAAAGTGGAATAACTTCTTAAACATAACTCTTTTGGGATTTATTAAACTTCATGGATACTATCCACTGAATAATGGTTCCAAATCAAGCTTCTTACTATGATTTTAGACTAAGGACAAGAATGAAAGACAAATTGAGAGATAAGCTAGACTATCATGAAGAACAAGAGAGAGAGAGAATGAGTAAGAACTAGAGAGAGAGTAGCCGTCAAAGTGTATCATTGTATTAGCAATGAGTTTACAATATATAAGCAAGAGAAACAAGGGCATTCGAAACAAAGAAAGGAGCAAAGCATGTGTAGTCAATCCGGGAAGGAGCATCTCCTTGAAATGAGCCAATGGGATGCTTCACACGAGTTTGGCATCTTGGATCTTGGACTAAGATGCTGACACCTTATGACAGCCTGTCAGACGTGCCATTCCTTCCCTCCAACGTTCTAATCCTTAGAGGTAAGTCGAGCCAAGTAACACTCCAAGATGAAGTTACTCAGGTAACTTCTTCTCCTTTACCCGGGTAAGTCTCCTTGTACAGATGATGGTACGGACAGCCTGTCCGTACCACTTACCCTATTCTTGTACATTGTCCAAACCTCTTCTAAGCTTCAATCTGATCTCTTTTGGTTTCCCTAATCCGTACATGTCCGTACAGTCCGTACGGATGCCCTATTTTTGCACTTTCATTTCCTTGCTTCCTTCTTATGCTAACACTTCATTCCTTAGCTTGCCTCTTCATGTAACTCACCACAACTCAACATAACTCACCACAACTCAACACTCCCCCTCAAGCTTGACCATATGGAACAAGTCAAGCTTGGAATGCCATGAGCTCTTCCTCATTAAAAACCTCACCATGGAAAACCCATTGGGACAAAACCTTAGTGAGGGAAAAGAGTGAAGAACTCATGGTCAGGGGACTAGTTCCGAGTAGGAGTAAGATCCATGAGTCCCAACCGAGTATGAATGGACTCCATGGTCTTCTGTCTCGCGGCCTTTGTGAACACATCTGCTAGTTGATCTTCACTCCGGGTGTAGCATGGTAAGATCACTCCTAACACTATCATCTGTCTCACCTTGTCACAATCAACTTCAATGTGCTTTGTTCTTTCATGGAACACCGAATTTGTTGCAATGTGGATGGCTGCTTGGTTATCACAATGCATTGTCATAGGTGTGAGTTGCTCAATCTCCAAATGCTTCAGTATCCCTTTGATCCAGATCAGCTCATTAGTCAGCTTCAGCATGGCACGGTACTCAGCTTCAGCATGGCAAGGTACCCAGCTTCAGCACTGGAGCAAGACACCACCTTCTGCTTCTTACTCTTCCATGTAACAAGATTGCCGCCAATGAAGGTGCAATAGCCGGTTGTGGATCTTCTATCAGCCCGGTCTCCTGCCCAATCAGCATCACAATACCCAACCACCTCGGTGCTCTTGTTCACTCCCATCCAGATTCCTTGGCCTGGTGATCCATTTAGGTAGCTGAGAATTCTCTCCACCATACGCCAGTGGTGTTCCTTAGGAAGCTGCATATGCTGGCTTACCTGATTCACAAAACACAAGTCAGGTCTCGTGATAGTTAAGTATATCAACTTACCAACAAGCTTCCTGTATAGCTTGGGATCATGAAACGGTTTGCAATCTTCAATCTCCCCCTCACGTGGAACCTTATACCAATCCTCCATGGGCATCTTGGCTGTCTTCCCTCCAAGAACCCCTGCATCTTTCAAAAGATCAAGTGTATATTTCCTTTGAGAACTGAATAGGCCTTCCTTGGATCTACACAACTCAATACCAAGGAAGTATTTCATTTCTCCTAAATCTTTGATTTCAAATACTGATTTGAGAAAATCCTTTGTTGCCCTTATACCTTCCTTATCACTACCAGTAATGATGATATCATCAACATAAACTAATAGGACAATGATACCTGATGGAGTACTGAGGGTAAAGAGGGTGTGATCAAGTTCGGACTTCCTGAAACCTTTCCCATTCAAGGTAGTGCTCAACTTGTTGTACCAGGCTCTTGGGGATTTCTTGAGACCATAGATAGCTTTCTTTAGCCTTAGGACATTGCCTTGTTTCACAAGACCCTCTAGACCTGGTGGAGGTGTCATGTACACCTCATCTTCAAGTTCCCCTTGGAGGAAAGCATTCTTCACATCCATTTGCCACAAGTCCCATTTCATATTAGTTGCAATTGATAACACAATCCGAATGCTATATAACTTAGCAACCGGGGAAAATGTATCAACGTAATCCACTCCATAAGTTTGTGTGAAGCCTCTAGCCACCAGTCTTGTCTTTTGCCTCTCTATCTTCCCATTAGGTAAGTACTTGATGGTGAAAATCCATTTGCTTGACACTGCCTGCTTCCCTTTTGTTAACTCACTCTCATACCATGTGTCATTCTTTATCATGGCATTGGCTTCATCATTAACAAACTCTCTCCATTCCTTTGACCTGGTTCACTCTGATGTGTGGACTGCGCCTTGTGTGTCCAGAGAGAACCACAAATATTTTGTCACCTTCATTGATGAGAAGTCCAAGTACACATGGGTGACATTAATTCAGTCTAAGGATAGAGTGTTGGAAGCTTTCAAGAATTTTCAGACTCATGTCTCCAACCATTTCAATGCCAAGGTGAAAATACTCAGGTCAGATAATGGTGGAGAGTACACAAGTCAGGCATTCAAGCAATACCTTGCTCAACATGGAATTATTCACCAGACAAGTTGTCCTTACACCCCTCAACAGAATGGAGTTGCTGAAAGGGAGAAAAGACACTTGATGGAAGTTGCAAGATCAATGATGTTTCACACCAATGTTCCAAAAAGATTCTGGAGTGATGCTGTGGTGTCTGCTAGTTATCTGATCAATAGGACTCCAACTAAAGTCCTCCACGACCTGTCTCCATTTGAGGTCCTAAACAAGAATAAGCCACCTTTGGATCACTTGCGTGTGTTTGGATGCCTCTGTTTTGTGTTGATACCAGGGGAGCAGAGAAACAAGCTTGATGCTAAAAGCTCAAAAGCTATGTTCATTGGTTACTCTCCAACTCAGAAGGGTTATAAGTGCTATGATCCAATATCCAGAAGGGTGTTAATATCAAGAGATGTGAAGTTTATGGAGACAAAGGGATACTATGAGGAGGAGAGTTGGGATGATCATAAGGATCTATCTCAAGCATCAGAGAAAGCCACAAACCTCAGGATCATACTGGAGAGTCTTGGTATTGGCATGCCTCAGGCGAATCAAGAAACAAGAAAGAATTCCCCTGAAGCTGCACCTGGCCCAGAAGCTTTAGTTAATGAAGATAAGGTTGATGAAGTTGTAGAAGTGATTTATCCTGATCCTGAAGGGGGGAATCAACAAGAAATTCATGATCATGATGAAAGACAACAAGGACAACAAGAAACAGTACAGCCTGAAGCAGAATCTGATGAGGAAGAAGAACCTAAAGCAGTTCAACCTCTTAGGAGAAGCACAAGGATTAGAAAGGATCCATCTAATTGGATCAACACAAGGGTCTACTTTAACTCTCAGGCAGTAGCTCATCTTATACAAGCAGTGTGATCTTTAGCTCAATACCCTCAAATACATCAGGTTTTCATTGGAGAATTGGATCAGGAGTATATCCCAAGGTCATATGAAGAAGCTATGGAGCATGAGGAGTGGAGAGAGTCTGTTGGGAAGAGGCTAATGCAATGATAGTCAATGATACTTGGTTTGAAGCTAAACTTCCCAACGGAAAGAAGGCAGTAACAAGCAGATGGATTTTCACAATCAAATACCTAGCTAATGGAAAGGTGGAGAGGCGCAAGACAAGGCTGGTTGCAAGAGGATTTACTCAGGCATATGGAGAAGATTATATTCATACCTTTGCACCAGTAGCAAAGCTTCACACCATTAGAATCATTTTCTCAGTTGCCACTAACTTGGAATGGGATTTATGGCTGATGGATGTGAAGAATGCGTTCTTGCAAGGAGAGTTAGAAGATGAGGTTTACATGTATCCTCCTCCTGGTTTAGAGCATCTAGTCAAACCAGGAAACATGTTGAGGCTGAAGAAAGCAATCTATGGTCTGAAGCAATCACCAAGGGCTTGGTATCACAAGCTAAGCACCACACTGAATGTAAGAGGGTTTCAAAAGTCAGAGGCAGATCACAATCTCTTCACACTGACTGGTCCACAAGGCATTGTGATCATCTTGATATATGTGGATGATATTATCATCACAGGAAGTGACAAGGAAGGGATTCAAGCAACAAAGGCATTTTTGAAATCAATATTTGATATCAAGGATCTTGGAGAGCTCAAGTATTTCTTGGGTATTGAAGTGTGTAGATCAAAAGAAGGACTGTTTCTGTCTCAAAGGAAGTATGCTATGGATCTGTTGAGTGAGGCAGGAGATCTTGGAAGAAGACAAGCTAAAACTCCCCTTGAAGATGGTTACAAAGTGCTGCGAGAGGGGAAGTTTGAAAACACTCCATTTAATGATGTCAAGAAGTATAGAAGAATGGTTGGAAAACTCATTTATCTGACCATCACAAGACCAAACATATGCTTTGCTGTGAATCAAGTCAAGCATCATATGCAAGCACCTAAGGTTCATCACTGGAACATGGTTGAGAGGATCTTAAGGTACCTAAGAGAGGCACCAGGACAAGGAGTCTGGATGGGATGTAATGGAAGCACTGAAGTAGTAGGATATTGTGATGCTGATTGGGCAAGAGACAAAGTTGATAGGAGATCAACTACTGGGTATTGCACTTTCATTGGAGGCAATTTAGTGACTTGGAAAAGCAAGAAGCAGAAGGTAGTTTCATGTTCAAGTGCTAAAGCAGAATATAGAGCCATGAGGAAGCTCATAAGCGAATTAATATGGATCAAGGGGCTGCTTAAAGACTTGGAATTGAGGCTATAATACCAATCACCAGGCACTGTGATAACCAAGCTGCTATACACATTGCCAGCAACTCAGTCTTCCATAAGAGGACTAAGCACATTGAAGTGGATTGTCATAAGGTGAGGCAGGCTGTGGAACATAAGATTATCCTCCCATGCTACACAAGAAGTGAAGATCAGTTGGCTGACATCTTCACCAAGGCTGCAAGTACTAAGGTTTGCGAGTTCATCTTTCCCAAGTTAGGACTCGTGGATCTCTCATCACACTGATCCTTTAGCCATGAGGTGTTCAACTCTTTTTCGTTGGCTTGGTTTTTATCCCAAGTGTTTTTTCCAAGCTAAGGTTTTAATGAGGGAATGCTTCATGGTTTCGAAGCTTGACTAGTTCCTATAGTCAAGCTTGAGGGGGAGTGTTGACATGAAGATAATAAGTGTTGACTTGAATCAATAAAGGACAGCTATCCACATGAACCCATCCACTGGAATCCATCCACTGAAAGCTATCCACAAGATTAACAACTAAAGAGAGAGGAAGGAACAATCAGAAGGATTAAGCTAGAGTTTTATAAGGTTTTATAAGGAGTTCTTATAAAGCTTTATAAGGCTCGCCAGACTTGAGAGAAATTTGAATGCCAGACTTGACGTCAATCAGAAGTCAAGCTGGACGTGGATAAGCTTTTGTACAAGTGGAAACAAGTGGAGAAGCTTCTAGGCAAGTGAATTTTGAATTAAAGTAGATCTGCTTTAAATAAAGTTGTTGGGTCAGAATGCATCCTATTATCTAGTGTGTTGTTGCTTTCCTTTCTCTCTCGTCTTGGCTTTTAAATATGTTGTAAGCAACCAGATATTAATCAAGGAAAATAATTTGTATCCTTGTCTCTCTCTGAATTTCGAAATCTCTCTCTCTCTCTCTCTTTTGTTCTTCATGTTCTTCATTCTCCAGTAATAAACTCTCACTAAATCTATTATTCTCTCACTAAACATCTCATATTCTTACAAATCTCACATCTTCATTATCAAATGCCCTTGTGTCATCTGCCACTGAGCCTTCTTGTGGAAGGTACTCCTCATTGTCTTGCGCATAATGATCAGCTTGATCATGAGAAGCTGACTCCTCTTGTTGTTGGTCAGCTTGATTTCCCCCCTCAAGATCAAGGTGAGACATCTCAATAACATTTTCAGCTTTAGTAGGAGGTGACTGAAGACTCATGTCTGCTGGTTCAGGCACCACTCTTTCTTGTGGCAAATTGATACCAATACTCTCCATTACTCTTCTTAAGTTGTCTGCTCTATCCGAGGCTGATTGGGAGAGTTCTTCAGCTCATCCCAACTCTTTGCATCATAATATCCTCTGGATTCTACAAACTTCACATCTCTGGAAATCAAGACTCTCTTAGTCTCTGGTGCATAGCACTTGTACCCCTTTTGGTGAGGGGAATATCCAATGAAAACAGCCTTTGTACTCTTTGCTGCTAACTTATCTCTTTGTTCTCCTGGGATCAAAACAAAACACAAGCACCCAAATACACGCATATGTTCTATGGATGGTCTGTTTTTATTAAGTACCTCATAGGGTGATTGATCTTGGAGTATTCTTGTGGGAATCCTGCTGATTAAGTAGCATGCTGTCAAGACTGCATCACCTCAAAAACGTTTTGGGACACTCGTGTGGAACATCATGCTCCTTGCCACCTCCATGAGATTCCTATTCTTTCTTTCAGCCACACCATTTTGTTGAGGGGTGTATGGGCAGCTTGTCTGGTGGATCATCCCATGCTTTGCCAAATGTTGCTTGAATGCATTGCATGTATACTCTCCTCCATTATCTGATCTCAAAATTTTTATCTTGGCATTGAAATGGTTAGTTACATAGTTTTGAAATTTATGAAAGCTTCTAAGACCCTTATTGACATGAAGACATGCATCTGGATATGAGATAGCCATGATCAGAATGAGAAGAAGAGAAGAACTTCACTTGGGAGAGAAGGGGAGTTTGGTCCGTACAAGTGTACGGATGACCTAGGCTTCCCTAACGTGTCTTAGAAGCCAAGGAAGTGATGCTAACTCGACCAAGAGAAGTTCTGGAGCTAGAGGACCGTTGGAGATGTCGGCAAGCAAGTGGGATTTGTTTGAATACAAAAATGGATCAGATCACATGTTCCTCTTAAGGATGCAAGCCGTTTGTGACTTGTCCCTTTCATCGACTAGAGCTCCATTCTTTTATTCATTTCTCACTCATGTCTTGTGCCTATATAATAGTATTGTATGTGTTATGAATTACTTAAGGAAATAAACATCCTTCTCACTCTCTCTTGGTTTCGAACACAAACAACTCTCCTCTCTCTTTCTTATTCTATTTGGATCAAACTCTCTCTCTTTCATATGTTCTTCACGGTTTCTCCCCTTGTTCTTCACTAAACTTACATGGTATCAGAGCTTGCTAGCTCCTAAACTCAGTTTCTCTTCCGCAAAACTACTCTACTCCTCATTCTCTTCCTTTCTATCCAGTTACTTTCTCTAAAATTCTTGGAAACACTCTATTACCCACTGGTCAATAGCTACTCGAAATGGAGTAAAACAAAACAGTGGTGATTCCAGTCACTCTCAAAGGAGTGAACTACCTTCTCTGGTCAAGATTGACTAAAAATGCCCTTGGTGGAAGAGGTTTATTGTCCCATATCACTGATAGTGAGGCGCCAAAACAAACCATCCAAGGAGAAGATGGCAAGGAACTTGTGGTGGCAGGAGAAGACAAGTGGGCTCAAGAAGATCTCATGGTGCTCTCTGTCATGCTAAGCTCCCTTGATGGCCCCATAATGGAGGCATACTCTTACTGTGAGACTGCTAAGCAACTATGGGATACTCTACAAAAGGTATATGGGAATGTCTCAAAACTTAGCCGAGTATTCCAAGTGAAGAAAGCTATCAGCTGCTTGAACCAAGAGGATATGGATTTTAATCATCACTTTGGGAAGTTTAGAGCTCTGTGGGCAGAGCTGGAGATGTTGAGGCCAAGCACCACTGACCCCATAGCCTTGGAAGACAGGCGTGAACAAGATAAAGTGTTTGCTTTGCTACTGACACTCAACTCCAGCTACAATGACCTCATCAAACATATGCTGAGGGCAGAGAAACTCCCTTCCCTTGATGATGTGTGTGCACAAATCCAGAAGGAGCAGGGCTGAGTGGGACTCTTTGGAGGAAAAGGTGACCTAAACATGGCGCATAAAGCTGAAGATGGAGCCAACAAGTCCTATTTCAAACCAGAGAACAAGCGGGTCCTTTGTGAGCATTGTAAGAAGAGTGGCCATATGAAGAACAAGTGATGGATTCTGCATCCACATCTCAGGCCACCATCTAGGTTCAACCAAGGGAGAGCCAATGAAGCTGCTCAATACTCTGACCAGCAAGTTGCTCAACCCATGTGCCCAAACAGTGAAGGAAGAGCCATGATCTCAAATGCCCTTTCTGTTGGAGCTTCCTCTCAGCATGCTCAAGATGATGCTCTAATCCGCAAGTCAGACATTGAGGCCCTTATCAAGGCTCTCAATGCAAACTCTGGTAACATCAGTAGTAATACTTTACATACATCATTGAATGCCAAACCTTTAATTATTGACTCAGGAGCATCTCACCATATGATTAAGGATTCTAGTCTTATTAGCAATGTTGAACCTGCTCTAGGAAGTGTAGTAATTGCTAATGGTGATAGGATACCCATTAAAGGTGTAGGAAACCTGAAACTGTTTGGAAAAGAGTCTAAGGCCTTTTTCATGCCCTCACTTCTAACTTGCTTTCAGTTAAAAAGGCTACTACTGATCTCAATTGCAATGTTGTTTTTAGTCCTAATGATGTTCATTTTCAGGATATTGAGACAAGTAAGATGCTTGGAAATGGTGTTAGCAAGGGCGGATTGTATTTGCTTGAAGACACCAAACTTAGTTCTAATTCTCCTTATGCTTTTAGTTATGCTCCTGTTTTAGCTTATGATGTATTATGGCATGCTAGATTAGGTCATCCTCATTCATGTGCCTTAGGATTAATGTTGCCTAATATTTTTTTTAAGACTGGTAGTTGTGAAGCTTGTATCCTTGGCAAACATTGCAAGACTGTTTTTACTAAATCTACTACTATATATGAGCATTGCTTTGATTTAGTACATTCAGATGTTTGGACTGCTCCTTGTATCTCTAGGGAAAACCATAAATACTTTTTCACTTTCATAGATGAAAAATCTAAATATACTTGGCTAACCTTAATTCAATCTAAAGATAGAGTTTTAGAAGCATTTATGAACTATCAAAGCTATGTCACTAATCATTTCAATGCCAAGATTAAAATATTTAGGTCTGACAATGGTGGAGAATACACAAGTCATGCATTCAAGAACCACTTAGACAAACATGTAATCATCCACCAAACCAGTTGCCCTTACACACCACAACAAAATGGAGTATCTGAGAGAAAGAATCGCCATCTCATGGAGGTTGCTAGGAGCATGATGTTCCATACAAATGTCCCAAAGAGATTTTGGAGTGATGCAGTTGTGGCTGCTTTCTACTTGATCAACAGGACACCCACAAGAATCATCCATGATGTTTTTCCTTATGAGGTACTGAATACAAACAAACCCTCCATTGTTCATTTGCGTGTGTTTGGGTGCACTTGCTTTGTCTTGATTCCAGGAGAACAAAGAAATAATCTGGAAGCTAAGAGTGTCAAAGCAGTGTTCATTGGTTACTCAGCCAACCAGAAAGGGTACAAGTGCTATATACTCGAGACTAGGAGTTCCTAATAGCTTCTTGGAACATGACTCTCATCCAGACTAACCATAAAGCAACAATGCTCTTCAGGGAACTCAGCAAATGAGCACACGGCTTGTGAAGGATGCTCCACAGCCTGGGCATTGTAGTACACTCTCGTGTTTACCCAGTTGGATAGATCCTTCCTTTGCCTTGTGCTTCTTCTTAAAGGTATACTAACTGGTTCCTCAACTTGTTCCACACCTTCCTCATCTCGTACCTGACTTCCTCCTTCATATTCTTGGTCTCTTCTTCCTGAACCCTCTCCAGCTTGGTCATGATTGTCTGAGCTTTGGTCATTTTGTCCCCCAACACTAGACTCATGTCCATTATCTGACCCTTGGTCAGTTGGACCACCACCAGCCTCAGACCCATTTCCCCCCTCATGATCAAGGTGGAGTGAATCTTCAGTGTCATTAGTGTTAGGCATAGGGAGCCTACACTGATCCTGGGATACACCAATCCCAAGTCCTTCAAGAATCAGCCGCAGGCTGGTAGCTTTATCAGACTGTCGAGTTAACTCCTCCAAGTCTTCCCAATTCTTCCCTTCATAATATCCCTTGTCCTCCATGAATTTTACATCTCGGGACACCAGGACTCTTCTTGCATTTGGATCAAAACACTTGTACCCCTTTTGGGGTTTTGAATATCCTATGAACATGGCCTTAGTACTTCTTGCTTCTAGTTTGTTCCTCATCTCACCCGGCACCAGAACATAACAAACACATCCAAATATCCTCAAATGATCCAATACTGGTCTGCTGTTGTTGAGAAACTCAAATGGAGACTGGTCCTTTCGAATCTGAGATAACACGCAGATAGGACCGCATCACCCCAATATCTCTTTGGTACACTGGTTTGAAACATCATGGACCGAGCAACCTCCATAAGATGCCTATTCTTCCTCTCAGCCACACCATTCTGTTGGGGAGTGTATGGGTAGCTAGTTTAGTGTAAGATCCCATGTTGAGCAAGGTGGTGTTTGAACGCATGACTTGTATACTCTCCTCCATTACCAGACCTGGAAATCTTAATCTTTGCATTGTAATGGTTAGAGACATATTCCTGAAAGTTTCTAAAAGCATCACACACTTTATCCTTAGTCTTAATGAGTGTTAACCAGGTGTATTTTGATTTTTCATCTAAAAATGTGACATAGTATATGTAATTATCCATAGATAAGCACGGGGCAGTCCAAACATCAGAGTGAATCAAATCATGGATATCCTGATTAGAAAGTGGAATAACTGTTTCAACATAACTTCTATGGGATTTATTCAACTTCATGGATACTCTCCACTGAATAATGGTTCCAAATCAAGCTTCTTACATAGTGATTCATCCTGGTTTGATTAAAAGCTTCAAGAACTTGCCATATGTCCAAACATGTTAAACATGGATATCCTGATTAGAAAGTGGAATAACTTCTTCAACATAACTCCTTTGGGATTTATTCAACTTCATTGATACTCTCCACTCAATAATAGTTCCAAATCAATCTTTTTGTATAGTGATTCATCCTGGTTTGATTAGAAGCTTCAAGAACTTGCCATATGTCCAAACAGGCTAAACATGGATATCTTGATTAGAAAGTGGAATAACTTCTTAAACATAACTCCTTTGGGATTGAGTAAACTTCATGGATACTCTACACTGAATAATGGTTCCAAATCAAGTTTCTTACATAGTGATTCATCTTGGTTTGTTTAGAAGAATGAAGAACTTGCCATATGTCCAAACAGGCTAAACATAGATATCCCGATTAGAAAGTGGAATAACTTCTTCAACATAACTCCTATGGGATTTATTCATCTTCATGAAAGAATCTCCATTGATTAATGGTTCCAAATTAAGCTTTTTACATAGTGATTCATCCGGTTTTTATTAGAAGCTTGAAGAACTTGCCATATGTCCAAACAAGCTAAATATGGATATCCTGATTAGAAAGGGGAATAACTTCTTAAACATAATTCCTTCGGGATTTATACCACTTCATGGATACTCTCCATTGAATAATGGTTCCAAATAAAGCTTTTTATATAGTGATTCATCCTGGTTTTATTAGAAGCTTCAAGAACTTGCCATATGTCCAAACAGGATAAACATCGATATCTTGATTAAAAAGTGGAATAACTTCTTAAACATAACTCCTTTGAGATTGATTCAACTTCATGGATACTATCCACTGAATAATGGTTCCAAATCAAGCTTCTTTAATTGTGATTCATCCTGGTTTGATTAGAAGCTTCAAGAACTTGCCATATGTCCAAACAGGCTAAACATGGATATCCTGATTAGAAAGTGGAATAACTTCTAAAACATAACTCCTTTGGGATTGATTCAACTTCATGGATACTCTCCACTGAATAATGGTTCCAAATCAAGCTTCTTACATAGTGATTCATCCTGGTTTGATTAGAAGCTTCAAGAACTTGCCATATGTCCAAATAGGCTAAACATGGATATCCTGATTAGAAAGTGGAATAACTTCTTAAACATAACTCCTTTGGGATTTATAAAACTTCATGGATACTCTCCACTGAATAATGGTTCCAAATCAAGCTTCTTACATAGTGATTCATCCTGGTTTGATTCGAAGCTTCAAGAACTTGCCATATGTCCAAACAGGCTAAACATGGATATCTTGATTAGAAAGTGGAATAACTTCTTAAACATAACTCCTTTTCGATTGATTCAACTTCATTGAGACTCTCCACTTAATAATGGTTCCAAATCAAGGTTCTTACATAGTGAGTCATCTTGGTTTGTTTAGAAGCATGAAGAACTTGCCATATGTCCAAACAGGCTAAACATGGATATCCTGATTAGAAAGTAGAATAACTTCTTAAACATAAATCCTTTGGGATTTATACAACTTCATCAATAGTCTCCACTTAATAATAGTTACAAATCAAACTTCTTGCATAGTGATTCATCCTGGTTTGATTAGAAGCTTCAAGAACTTGTCATATGTCCAAACATGCTAAACATGGATATCCTAATTAGAAAGTAGAATAACTGCTTCAACATAACTCCTATGGGATTTATTCAACTTCATGGATACTCTCCACTTAATAATGGTTACAAATCAAGCTTCTAACATAGTGATTCATCCTGGTTTGATTAAAAGCTTCAAGAACTTGCCATATGTCCAAGAATGTTAAACATGGATATCCTGCTTAGAAAGTGGAATAACTTCTTCAACATAACTCCTTTGGGATTTATTCAACTTCATGGATACTCTCCACTCAATAATGGTTCCAAATCAATATTCTTGTATAGTTATTCATCCTAGTTTGATTAGAAGCTTCAAGAACTTGCCATATGTCCAAACAGGCTAAACATGGATATCTTGATTAAAAAGTGGAATAACTTCTTAAACATAACTCCTTTGGGATTGATTAAACTTCATGGATACTCTACACCGAATAATGGTTCCAAATCAAGCTTCTTACATAGTGACTCATCTTGGTTTGTTTAGAAGCATGAAGAACTTGCATATGTCCAAACATGCTAAACATAGATATCCTGATTAGAAAGTGGAATAACTTCTTCAACATAACTCCTATGGGATTTATTCAATTTCGCGAAAGAATCTCCATTGATTAATGGTTCCAAATTAAGCTTTTTACATAGTGATTCATCGGTTTTTATTAGAAGCTTGAAGAACTTGCCATATGCCCAAACAGGCTAAACATTGATATCCTGATTAGAAAGTGGAATAACTTCTTAAACATAATTCCTTTAGGATTTATACAACTCCATGGATACTCTCCACTGAAAAATTGTTCCAAATAAAGATTCTTACATAGTGATTCATCCTGGTTTGATTAGAAGCTTCAAGAACTTGCCATATGTCCAAACAGGCTAAACATCAATATCCTGATTAAAAAGTGGAATAACTTCTTAAACATAACTCTTTTGGGATTGATTCAACTTCATGGATACTATCCACTGAATAGTGGTTCCAAATCAAGATTATTTCATAGTGATTCATCCTGGTTTGATTAGAAGCTTCCAGAACTTGCCATATGTCCAAACATGCTAAACATGGAAATCCTGATTAGAAAGTAGAATAACTTCTTAAACATAACTCCTTTTTGGATTGACTTAACTTCATGGATACTCTCCACTGAATAATGGTTCCAAATCAAGCTTCTTACATAGTGATTCATCCTGGTTTGATTAGAAGCTTCAAGAACTTGCCATATCTCCAAACAGGCTACACATGGATATCCTGATTAGAAAGTGGAATAACTTCTTAAATATAACTCCTTTGGGATTTATACAACTTCATGGATACTATCCACTGAATAATGGTTCTAAATCAAGCTTCTTACATAGTGATTCATCTTGGTTTGATTAGAAGCTTCAAGAACTTGCCATATGTCCAAACATGCTAAACATGGATATCCTGATTAGAAAGTAGAATAACTTCTTAAACATAACTCCTTTGGGATTTATACCACTTCATCAATAGTCTCCACTGAATAATGGTTACAAATCAAACTTCTTGCATAGTGATTCATCCTGGTTTGATTAGAAGCTTCAAGAACTTGTCATATGTCCAAACAGGCTAAACATGGATATCCTGATTAGAAAGTGGAATAACTTCTCAAACATAACTCCTTCTGGATTTATACAACTTCATGGATACTCTCCGCTGAATAATGGTTCCAAATCAAGATTCTTACATAGTGATTCATCCTGGTTTGATTAGAAGCTTCAAGAACTTGCCATATGTCCAAACAGGCTAAACACGGATATCCTGATTAGAAAGTATAATAACTTCTTAAACATAACTCATTTGGGATTTATTCAACTTCATGGATACTGTCCACTGAATAATGGTTCCTAATCAAGCTTCTTGCATAGTGATTCATCCTGGTTTGATTAGAAGCTTCAAGAACTTGCCATATGTCCAAACAGGCTAAACATAGATATCTTGATCAGAAAGTGGAATAACTTCTTAAACATAACTCCTCTGGAATTGATTAAAATTCAAGGATACTCTCCACTGAATAATGGTTCCAAATCAAGCTTCTTACATAGTGATTCATCTTGGTTTGTTTAGAAGCATGGAGAACTTTCCATATGTCCAAACAGGCTAAACATGGATATCCTGATTAGAAAGTGGAATAACTTCTTTAACATAACTCCTTTGGGATTTATTAAACTTCATGAAAGAATCTCCATTGGTTAATGGTTTGAAATAAAGCTTTTTACATAGTGATTCATTCTGGTTTGATTAGAAGCTTGAAGAACTTGCCATAAGTCCAAACATGCGAAACATGGATATCCTGATTAGAAAGTGGAATAACTTATTCAACATAACTCCTATGTGATTTATTCGACTTCATGAAAGACTCTCTACTGATTAATGGTTCCAAATAAAGATTTTTACATAGTGATTCATCATGGTTTGATTAGAAGCTTAAAGAACTTGCCATATGTCCAAAAAAGCTAAATATGGATATCCTGATTCGAAAGTGGAATAACTTCTAAAACATAACTCCTTTGGGATTTATTTAACTTCATGGAGACTCTCCACTGAATAATGTATCCAAATCAAGCTTCTTACATATTGATTCATCCTGGTTTGATTAGAAGCTTGAAGAACTTGCCAAATGTCCAAACAAGCTAAACATGGATATCCTGATTAGTAAGTGGAATAACTTCTTCAACATAACTCCTATATATTTTATTCGACTTCATGGATACTCTCCACTGAATAATAGTTCAAAATCAAGCTTCTTACATAGTGATTCATCCTGGTTTGATTAAAAGCTTCAAGAACTTGCCATATGTCCAAACATGTTAAACATGGATATCCTGATTAGAAATTGGAATAACTTCTTCAACATAACTCCTTTGGGATTTATTCAACTTCATGGATACTCTCCACTCAATAATGGTTCCAAATCAAGCTGCTTACATTGTTATTGATCCTGGTTTGATTAGAAGCTTGAAGAACTTGTCGTATGTCCAAACAGGCTAAACATGGATACCCTGATTAGAAAGTGGAATAACTTCTTAAACATAACTCCTTTGTAAATGATTAAACTTCATGCATACTCTCCACTGAATAATGTTTCGAAATCAAGCTTCTTACATAGTGATTCATCTTGGTTTGTTTAGAAGCATGAAGAACTTGCCATATGTCCAAACAGGCTAAACATATATATCCTGATTAGAAAGTGGAATAACTTCTTCAACATAACTCCTATGGGATTTATTCAATTTTATGAAAGAATCTCCATTGATTAATGGTTCCAAATTATGCTTTTTACATAGTGATTCATCCGGTTTTTATTAGAAGCTTGAAGAACTTGCCATATGTCCAAACAGGCTAAACATGGATATCCTGATTAGAAAGTGGAATAACTTCTTAAACATAATTCCTTCGGGATTTATACAAGTTCATGGATACTCTCCACCGAATAATGGTTCCAAATAAAGCTTGTTACATAGCTATTCATCCTGGTTTTATTAGAAGCTTCAAGAACTTGCCATATGTCCAAACAGGCTAAACATCAATATCCAGATTAAAAAGTGGAATAACTTCTTAAACATAACTCTTTTCGGATTGATTCAACTTCATGGATACTATCCACTGAATAATGGTTCCAAATCAAGCTTCTTTCATAGTGATTCATCCTGGTTTGATTAGAAGCTTCAAGAACTTGTCATATGTCCAGACAGGCTAAACATGAATATCCTGATTAGAACGTAGAATAACTTCTTAAACATAACTCCTTTGGGATTTATACAACTTCATCGATACTCTCCACTGAATAATGGTTCCAAATCAAATTTCTTGCATAGTGATTCATCCTGGTTTGATTAGAAGCTTCAAGAACTTGCCATATGTCCAAACAGGCTAAACATGGATATCATGATTAGAAAGTAGAATAACTTTTTAAACATAACTCCTTTGGGATTTATTCAACTTTATAGATACTCTCCACTGAATAATGGTTCCAAATCAAGCTTCTTGCATAGTGATTCATCCTGGTTTGATTAGAAGCTTCAAGAACTTGCCATATGTCCAAACATGCTATACATGGATATCCTGATCAGAAAGTGGAATAACTTCTTAAACATAACTCCTCTGGGATTGATTAAACTTCATGGATAATCTCCACTGAATAATCGTTCCAAATCAAGTTTCTTACATAGTGATTCATCTTGGTTTGTTTAGAAGCATGAAGAACTTGCCATATGTCCAAACAGGCTAAACATGGATATCCTGATTAGAAAGTAGAATAACTTCTTAAACATAACTCCTTTGGGATTTATTAAACTTCATGGATACTCTCCACGTAATAATGGTTCCAAATCAAACTTCTTGCATAGTGATTCATCCTGGTTTGATTAGAAGCTTCAAGAACTTGTCATATGTCCAAACAGGCTAAACATGGATATCCTGATTAGAAAGTGGAATAACTTCTCAAACATAACTCCTTCTGGATTTATACAACTTCATGGATACTCTCCGCTGAATAATGGTTCCAAATCAAGATTCTTACATAGTGATTCATCCTGGTTTGATTAGAAGCTTCAAGAACTTGTCATATGTCCAAACAGGCTAAACACGAATATCCTGATTAGAAAGTATAATAACTTCTTAAACATAACTCATTTGGGATTTATTCAACTTCATGGATACTGTCCACTGAATAATGGTTCCAAATCAAGCTTCTTGCATAGTGATTCATCCTGGTTTGATTAGAAGCTTCAAGAACTTGCCATATGTCCAAACAGGCTAAACATGGATATCTTGATCAGAAAGTGGAATAACTTCTTAAACATAACTCCTCTGGAATTGATTAAACTTCAAGGATACTCTCCACTGAATAATGGTTCCAAATCAAGCTTCTTACATAGTGATTCATCTTGGTTTGTTTAGAAGCATGGAGAACTTTCCATATGTCCAAACAGGCTAAACATGGATATCCTGATTAGAAAGTGGAATAACTTCTTTAACATAACTCCTTTGGGATTTATTAAACTTCATGAAAGAATCTCCATTGGTTAATGGTTTGAAATAAAGCTTTTTACATAGTGATTCATTCTGGTTTGATTAGAAGCTTGAAGAACTTGCCATAAGTCCAAACAAGCGAAACATGGATATCCTGATTAGAAAGTGGAATAACTTATTCAACATAACTCCTATGTGATTTATTCGACTTCATGAAAGACTCTCTACTGATTAATGGTTCCAAATAAAGATTTTTACGTAGTGATTCATCCTGGTTTGATTAGAAGCTTAAAGAACTTGCCATATGTCCAAAAAAGCTAAATATGGATATCCTGATTCGAAAGTGGAATAACTTCTAAAACATAACTCCTTTGGGATTTATTTAACTTCATGGAGACTCTCCACTGAATAATGTATCCAAATCAAGCTTCTTACATATTGATTCATCCTGGTTTGATTAGAAGCTTGAAGAACTTGCCAAATGTCCAAACAAGCTAAACATGGATATCCTGATTAGTAAGTGGAATAACTTCTTCAACATAACTCCTATATATTTTATTCGACTTCATGGATACTCTCCACTGAATAATAGTTCAAAATCAAGCTTCTTACATAGTGATTCATCCGGGTTTGATTAAAAGCTTCAAGAACTTGCCATATGTCCAAACATGTTAAACATGGATATCCTGATTAGAAATTGGAATAACTTCTTCAACATAACTCCTTTGGGATTTATTCAACTTCATGGATACTCTCCACTCAATAATGGTTCCAAATCAAGCTTCTTACATTGTTATTGATCCTGGTTTGATTAGAAGCTTGAAGAACTTGTCGTATGTCCAAACAGGCTAAACATGGATACCCTGATTAGAAAGTGGAATAACTTCTTAAACATAACTCCTTTGTAAATGATTAAACTTCATGCATACTCTCCACTGAATAATGTTTCGAAATCAAGCTTCTTACATAGTGATTCATCTTGGTTTGTTTAGAAGCATTAAGAACTTGCCATATGTCCAAACAGGCTAAACATAGATATCCTGATTAGAAAGTGGAATAACTTCTTCAACATAACTCCTATGGGATTTATTCAATTTTATGAAAGAATCTCCATTGATTAATGGTTCCAAATTAATCTTTTTACATAGTGATTCATCCGGTTTTTATTAGAAGCTTGAAGAACTTGCCATATGTCCAAACAGACTAAACATGGATATCCTGATTAGAAAGTGGAATAACTTCTTAAACATAATTCCTTCGGGATTTATACAAGTTCATGGATACTCTCCACCGAATAATGGTTCCAAATAAAGTTTGTTACATAGCTATTCATCCTGGTTTGATTAGAAGCTTCAAGAACTTGCCATATGTCCAAACAGGCTAAACATCAATATCCAGATTAAAAAGTGGAATAACTTCTTAAACATAACTCTTTTCGGATTGATTCAACTTCATGGATACTATCCACTGAATAATGGTTCCAAATCAAGCTTCTTTCATAGTGATTCATCCTGGTTTGATTAGAAGCTTCAAGAACTTGTCATATGTCCAGACAGGTTAAACATGGATATCCTGATTAGAACGTAGAATAACTTCTTAAACATAACTCCTTTGGGATTTATACAACTTCATCGATACTCTCCACTGAATAATGGTTCCAAATCAAATTTCTTGCATAGTGATTCATCCTGGTTTGATTAGAAGCTTCAAGAACTTGCCATATGTCCAAACAGGCTAAACATGGATATCATGATTAGAAAGTAGAATAA
>MU106558.1:45944-62917 GCA_012274485.2 Sinapis alba
CTGGTTTGATTAGAAGCTTCAAGAACTTGCCATATGTCCAAACAGGCTAAACATGGATATCATGATTAGAAAGTAGAATAACTTTTTAAACATAACTCCTTTGGGATTTATTCAACTTTATAGATACTCTCCACTGAATAATGGTTCCAAATCAAGCTTCTTGCATAGTGATTCATCCTGGTTTGATTAGAAGCTTCAAAAACTTGCCATATGTCCAAACATGCTATACATGGATATCCTGATCAGAAAGTGGAATAACTTCTTAAACATAACTCCTCTGGGATTGATTAAACTTCATGGATAATCTCCACTGAATAATCGTTCCAAATCAAGTTTCTTACATAGTGATTCATCTTGGTTTGTTTAGAAGCATGAAGAACTTGCCATATGTCCAAACAGGCTAAACATGGATATCCTGATTAGAAAGTAGAATAACTTCTTAAACATAACTCCTTTGGGATTTATTAAACTTCATGGATACTCTCCACGTAATAATGGTTCCAAATCAAACATCTTGCATAGTGATTCATCCTGGTTTAATTAGAAGCTTCAAGAACTTGCCATATGTCCAAACAGGCTATACATGGATATCCTGATCAGAAAGTTGAATAACTTCTTAAACATAACTCCTATGAGATTTATTTAATTTCATGAAAGACTCTCCACTTATTAATGCTTCCAAATCAAGCTTTTTACATAGTGATTCATCCTGGTTTGATTAGAAGCTTGAAGAACTTGCCATATGTCCAAACATGCTAAACATGGATATCCTTATTAGAAAGTGGAATAACTTCTTAAACATAAATCCTTTGGGATTTATTCAACTATGGAGACTCTCCACTGAATAATGGTTCCAAATCAAGCTTCTTACATAGTGATTCATCTTGGTTTGTTTAGAAGCATGAAGAACTTTCCATATGTCCAAACATGCTAAACATGGATATCCTGATTAGAAAGTGGAATAACTTCTTTAACATAACTCCTTTGGGATTTATTCAACTTCATGGAGACTCTCCACTGAATAATGGTTCCAAATCAAGCTTCTTACATAGTGATTCATCTTGGTTTGTTTAGAAGCATGAAGAACTATCCATATGTCCAAACAGGCTAAACATGGATATCCTGATTAGAAAGTAGAATAACTTCTTAAACATAACTCCTTTGGGATTTATTCAACTTCATGGATACTCTCCACTGAATAATGGTTCCAAATCAAGCTTCTTGCATAGTGATTCATCCTGGTTTGATTAGAAGCTTCAAGAACTTGCCATATGTCCAAACAGGCTATACATGGATATCCTGATCAGAAAGTGGAATAACTTCTTAAACATAACTCCTCTGGGATTGATTAAACTTCATGGATACTCTCCACTGAATAATGGTTCCAAATCAAGCTTCTTACATAGTGATTCATCTTGGTTTGTTTAGAAGCATGAAGAACATTCCATATGTCCAAACATGCTAAACATGCATATCCTGATTAGAAAGTGGAATAACTTCTTTAACATAACTCCTTTGGGATTTATTCAATTTCATGAAAGAATCTCCATTAATTAATGGTTTGAAATAAAGCTTTTTACATAGTGATTCATCCTGGTTTGATTAGAAGCTTGAAGAACTTGCCATATGTCCAAACAGGCAAAACATGGATATCCTGATTAGAAAGTGGAATAGTTTATCAACATAACTCCTAAGCTTCTAAGTATGGAAATGGGTTATGTTTTAGAAGTAATTCCACTTTCTAATCAGGATATCCATATTTAGTTTTTTGGACATATGGCAAGTTCTTCAAGCTTCTAAACAAACCAAGATGAATCACTATGTAAGAAGCTTGATTTGGAACCATTATTCAGTGGAGAGTATCCATAGAGTTGAATCAATCCCGAAGAAGTTATGTTTAAGAAGTTATTCCACTTTCTAATCAGGATATCCATGTTTAGCCTGTTTGGACATATGGCAAGTTCTTCAAGCTCCTAATCAAACCATGATGAATCACTATGTAAAAAGCTTCATTTGGAACCATTAATCAGTGGAGAGTCTTTCATAAAGTCGAATAAATCGTAGAAATAAAGAAGTCTAGAGTTTCATATGAAGAACATGAGAGAGAATGGAGAGAAGGAAAGTTCTAACTTCAGAGAGAGAGAGACAAAGAGAATAGAGAAATATAATTCCTCGTATTAACTTGGTTCTGCATACAATCCTTAATATAGGCAAGGCAATAGACAGCATGACAAACATAAACAATAAACAAAGAGGCTGCAAGCTCAGACTGGCTCGGACAGTGGCAGGGCAAACTGGCCCGGGGATCAGTGTGATGAGAGATCCACGTGTCCAAGCTTGGGATGTATGAACTTGCAGACCTTAGTTCTTGCAGCCTTAGTGAAGATATCAGCCAACTGATCTTCACTCCTAGTATATCATGGCAATATGACCTTCTGCTCTACAGCTTGCCTCACCTTATGGCAGTCAACTTCTATGTGTTTAGTTCTCTCATGGAAGACAGAGTTGCTTGCAATATGTATAGCAGCCTGATTATCACAATGCATAGTGATTGGTGTTGTAGTTTCAATCCCCAAGTATTTAAGCAGCCCCTTGATCCAAATCAACTCACTAGTAAGCTTCCTCATGGCTTTATATTCTGCTTCAGCACTTGAACATGAAACCACCTTCTGCTTCTTGCTCTTCCAAGTTACTAAGTTGCCTCCAATGAAGGTACAATATCCAGTAGTTGATCTCCTATCAACTATATCTCCTGCCCAATCAGCATCACAGTACCCAACAATCTCAGTGCTTCTATTGCAACCCATCCATACTCCTTGACCTGGTGCCTCCCTTAGATACCTCAGAACTCTCTCAACCATGTTCCAATGGTGAATCTTTGGCGCTTGCATCTACTGGCTGACTTGGTTCACAGCAAAACATATGTCTGGTCTTTTAATGGTTAGGTAGACAAGTTTCCCAACCATCCTCCTATACTGTTTCACATCTCCATAGGGTTTGTCTTCAAACTCCCCCTCTCGCATCACTTTGTAGCAATCTTCAAGGGGAGTCTTGGCTGTCCTTCCACCTAGATCACATGCCTCATTCAATAGATCAAGTGTGTACTTTCTTTGGGATAAGAACAGCCCCTCTTTAGATCGGCATATCTCAATCCCTAGAAAGTACTTAAGCTCTCCCAAATCTTTAATATCAAAAGAGGATTTAAGAAAGGCTTTGGTGGAGGAGATACCTTCCTTATTGCTTCATGTGATGATAATGTCATCAACATAGATCAGAATGACTACTATGCCTTGTTGACTGGTTCAACATAGATCAGAATGACTACTATGCCTTGTTGACTGGTGAGAGTGAAAAGCGTGTGGTGTGCTTCAGACTCGATGAACCCTTTTCCATTGAGAGTGGTGCTTAGCTTATGGTACCATGCTCTTGGTGATTGTTTTAGTCCATAGATGGCTTTCTTCAATCTCAATACATTCCCTGGTTTGACAAGATGTTCCATACCAGGAGGTGGTCTCATATAGACCTCATCTTTTAATTCACCTTGTAGGAATGCATTCTTGACATCCATTTGCCATAGATCCCATTCCAAGTTTACTGCCAATGCCAGAACAATCCTAATGGTGTGTAGCTTAGCTACTGTTGCAAATGTGTCAAGATAATCTTCTCCATAGACTTGAATGTACCCTCTTGCAACCAACCTTGTCTTCTTCCTTTCTGGTTTCCCATTGGCCAGATACCTGATGGTGAATATCAGCCGGCTTGTGACTGCTTTCTTGCCTTTGGGGAGCTCAGCATCAAACCAAGTGTCATTCCTGATCATGGCATTGACCTCATCTCCAACTGAGTCTCTCCATTCATCCAGTTCCATATCCTCTTCATAGGATTTTGGAATGTACTCTTGATCAATGCTAGTAATGAAGGCTTGATGTTCCTTGGGGTAATAGGCAAGCGAGCATGTTGCTTAAGTTGGATGAGCCACTGCTTGGCTATTGAAGTACACCCTTGTGTTGATCCAGTTAGATGGATATTTCTTCAGTGCTGTGCTTCTCCTTAGCGGCTGAATTTCTTCTATATGATCTTCTCCATTAGACTCTGACTCATCTTGTGCCTCATCTTGTTGTCCTGATGGCTCATGTTGTTGGGTTTCTTCCTGATCCTGAACCTCATGCTCTTGACCAGTGTGAGAGTTTTTTTTTTAATTTGAATCCTCTTGATTTCCCCCATCAGGATTAGGATGAACAGCTTCTTCATCCACATCATCAACAGTTTCTGGACCTGTATTAGCTTATGGACCTGTATTAGCTTCTGGACCAGTACCACCAGTAGCTCTTTCCTCTCTTGTCATATTAATGCCGATTCTCCATAATACCTCTCAGGTTATTTGCCCTATCCGAGTTTCCTTGAGGAAGGTCTTCGAGATTTTCCCAATTCTGCTCCTCATAATACCCTCTGGATTTCACAAATTTGACATCCCTAGAGACTAACACCCTCCTGGTTTCTGGAGCATAGCATTTGTACCCCTTTTGAGTAGTAGAATAGTCTATGAACACTGTCTTAGTACTTCTTGCCTCAAGCTTGTTTCTATGTTCACCTGACTGCAAAACATAGCACAAACACCCAAATACCCTTAAGTGATCAATAGGGGGTTTTCTTTTGTTCAATACCTCATATGGAGTGTGGTCATCAAGGATCTTGTTGGAGTCGTATTGATCAGGTAGCATGCTGTCATCACAGCATCACTCCAGAATCGTTTAGGCATGTTTGTGTAGAACATCATGGATCTTGCCACCTCCATTAGATGTATATTCTTCCTCTCAGCCACACCATTTTGTTGTGGTGTGTATGGACAACTGGTTTGATGTAATATCCCATGTTTCGCTAAGTGGTTTTTGAATGCTAAGCTTGTATATTCCCCCCCATTATCTGACATGAACACTTTGATCTTGACATTAAAATGGTTAGTTATGTAGTTCTGGAAGTTAATGAAAGCATCTAACACCCTATATTTGGTTTGAATCATAGTTAACCAAGTATATTTCGATTTTTGATCTATGAAAGTAACAAAGTATTTATGATTCTCCCTAGAAATGCATGGAGCAGTCCAGACATCAGAATGTATAAGATCAAAGCAATTTTCATAGATAGTGGATGACTTAGGGAAAACAGTCTTGCAATGTTTGCCAAGGATACATGCTTCACAGCCATCATTTTTAAACAAAATATCAGGAAGTAACAGGTTCAATGCACGAGCATGGGGATGGCCTAACCTAGCATGCCATAATACATCATAATCTAAAGCAGAACTTGAACTAAAAGCAGTAGATAGATTTGGATCAGCCTTGATGTCTTCAAGTAGGTACAAGTCCTCCTTTGTAACACCTTTGCCAATCAACTTAAGAGTCTCAATATCCTGAAACACAACTTCACTAGGACTGAAGATCACATTACAATTTAAATCAGTAGTGGCTCTTTTAACAGATAATAGATTAGATGCAAAGGTTGGCATGTAAAAGGCTTTAGTGTCTTTCTCAAACAGCCTAAGGGTTCCTACACCTGTAATTGGTATTTTATCTCCATTTGCAATCATAACATTACCCAATATAGGCTTAATATCACTGATTAACTTAGCATCACTAATCATATGGTGAGAGGCTCCTGAGTCTATAACTAGGGGTTTATCATTACTAGGACCAGACCTTGAGCTAGAAGTAATAAAAGCATTAGGCAGTTTATATGATGCATGAAGGGAGAAACCGAGGGTGTTACCAGAGTCCTTGAGAGTATTGATGAGAGCATCAAGGTCTGACCTCTTGATAGGCTCATCTTGTGGAGTTCCACAGCTGAACAACCCCTGAAGGTCAGAGCCTTTCCCTCACCAGCAGCCATGTTGCGCTTAGGAGTAGATGGTTCTCCCACATCACTAGAGAAGTGAGCTCTTGCATCAGCATAAGGTGTCCTGAATTTATGAGGCTTAAGGTGTGGGTGGAGGATCCAGCACTTGTCCTTGCCATGACCCTTCTTCTTGCAATGATCACACACCCAAATCTTCTTCTCTTCTGGTTTGTAAAACCCTTCGTTAGCCACCCATTCTTCTCTTTTGTTCTCGGCACCCTCAGCTTGATTTGCCATGATGAGTTCTCCCTTTCTTCCAAAGAGACCCACAGAACCTTGCTCCTTTTGGATTTGAGCACACACTTCTTCTAGAGATGGCAGTTCATGACCCCTTAGAATGTGCTTGATTAGGTCATTGTAACCAGAGTTGAGAGTGAATAGCAAAGCAAAGACTTTGTCTTGTTTTCTCCTTTCATTAAGCACATCCGGATCTACTGTCCCTGGCCTCAACATCTCTAGCTCAGCCCACAAGGACCTGAACTTTCCAAAATGCCTATCAAAGTCAGTATCCTCTTGACTAAGAGTATTGATAGCCCTCTTGACTTCAAACACCCTACTGATGTTATACTGGTTTTCATAACCCTTCTTGAGTGTATCCAACAACTCCTTGGAAGTTGCACAGTAGGAGTAAGCTTCCAAGATAGAGGCTTCAAGGCTGTTTTGAATAATGGACAGCACCATGAGGTCCTCCTTGTTGGAATGAAGGAAAGAAGAAGAAATGCATTTGGGACAGCTATCCACATGAACCCATCCACTAGAACCCATCCACTGGAAGCTATCCACAAGATGAAGAACTAAAGAGAGAGGAAGAAACAATCTGGTTTCTTCCTGAAGAGAATTAAGCTAGAGTCTTATAAGGTTTTATAAGGAGTTTTTATAAGGCTTTATAAGGCTCGCCAGACTTCAGAGAACTTTGAATGCCGGACTTGACGTCAATCAAAAGTCACGCTGGACGTGGATAAGCTTTTGTACAAGTGGGAACAAGTGGATAAGCTTTTGTACAAGTGGGAACAAGTGGGGAAGCTTCTAGACAAGTGAAATTTAAATTAAAGTAGATCTGCTGCAAATAGAGCTGTTGGGTCAAAATGCACCCTATTAACCAGTGTGTTGTTGCTTTCCTTTCTCTCTCATCTTTGCTTTTAAATATGTTGTAAGCAACCATATATTAATCAAGCAAGAGGAGTCCCCTTCTTCATCATTATCTTATCTCACTAAAACTCTCATACTCTCTTTATACTCTTCACTGCCCTCTCTTTGATTCTCACTGATTCTCACTGATTCTCTTCACTCTCTTCATCTTAAATTCGACCATACTCTGTCTCTACATCACTCTCACACTTTAATCTGTCTATTCTTACATGGTATCTGAGCTCTCAAGCTCTGATACCAGGGTATTGGTGAGATATCCTTCTGGTCCAAGTCGTCCATTGCCTCACTTCAGATCATATGGAGGATTCACATGTCCCAAAGACACTCCTCATAAGTCTCATTCACTTATATGCAAGGGGAGTAACTATTTCAGTCTTTGAGTTAAAATCTGATTGGTTTATGCCTTGATAATTGATGCAAGTGTGTATGCATTGTTTGTAGGTACTTGGAGCTTTCTAGAGCAGGAGATGGATGTCCCTAAAACCTTTGAAGATGGCGAGTGGTCAGAAGAAAGGGGGAGACACCAAACCAGCCTAGAGAAGTGATCCAAGATGTTGGTGTGTGCAAGTTATGGAGTTCATCCTTGCAGCACAAGTCAGGCCATGATCCGGAGTCTAAGGACTCCACCATGAGTTATCTGAGTTCCTTAGACTCATTGGCCAATCCCCAGGCTGTGTTGAACTCCACTCTTTTTCCCTTGCAAGGTTTTATCCCATGAGATTTTACTTGCAAGGTTTTTAATGAGGGAGCTTCTTCATGGTTCCAAGCTTGTCCAAGGATCTCCTATGGTCAAGCTTGAGGGGGAGTGTTAGAATGAAGGAAAGAAGAAGAAATGCATTTGGGACAGCTATCCACAGGAACCCATCCACTGGAACCCATCCACTGGAAGCTATCCACAAGATGAAGAACTAAAGAGAGAGGAAGAAACAATATGGTTTCTTCCTGAAAAGAATTAAGCTAGAGTCTTATAAGGTTTTATAAGGAGTTTTTATAAGGCTTTATAAGGCTCGCCAGACTTGAGAGAACTTTGAATGCCAGACTTGACGTCAATCAGAAGTCACGCTAGACGTGGATAAGCTTTTGTACAAGTGGGAGCAAGTGGATAAGCTTTTGTACAAGTGGGAACAAGTGGGGAAGCTTCTAGACAAGTGGAATTTAAATTAAAGTAGATATGTTGCAAATCGAGTTGTTGGGTCAAAATGCACCCTATTAACCAGTGTGTTGTTGCTTTCCTTTCTCTCTCATCTTTGCTTTTAAATATGTTGTAAGCAACCATATATTAATCAAGAAAGAGGAGTCCTCTTCTTCACCATTCTCTTATCTCACTAAAACTCTCATGCTCTCTTTATACTCTTCACTGCCCTCTCTTTGATTCTCACTGATTCTCTTCACTCTCTTCATCCTAAATTTGACCATACTCTGTCTCTACATCACTCTCACACTTTAATTTGTCTATCCTTACACTCCTGACCTCTCTTCTTGTCGCCAACATCAGCAACCACAGCTTCTATACCATCCTCTCCTAGAATGGTCTTCTTTGGGTTCTTGCCTTCTTCAACAACATCCCAGAGTCCTCTGCCCCCAAGAGCAGTCTTAGCAAGTCTAGCCCACAGTAGATAATTAACACCCTTGAGAGTAACAGGAATCATCACCATTTTTGAGTTTTCAGCCATATCCATCAAGAACAGAGTATGAACACTCAAGAACAGCCGAAGAACAGAGTAGGAAACAGGGGATTTCGAAAAAATTAAAACTTAATCAGAGTATATAGAACAGAGATTTGCGGAAGTGATATAGAATAAGTAGAGAAAATGAATAATAAAACTGGTTTCAGGAGCTAGCATGCTCTGATACCATGTAGAAATGAAGAAGTCTAGAGTTTCATATGAAGAACATGAGAGAGAATGGAGAGAAAGAGAGTTCGAACTTCCGAGAGAGAGAGAGAGAGAAAGAGAATAGAGAAACATAATTCCTTGTATTAATTTGGTTCTGCATACAATCCTTAATATAGGCAAGGCAATAGACAACATGACAAACATAAATAATAAACAAAGAGGCTGCAAGCTCAGACTGGCTTGGACAATGGCAGGGCAGACTGGCCCGGACAGTGGGAGTGATAGTGACATCTCGGCTTAGCTCCAACGATCTTCTCTCCTTTATTTAAATTATTCCCAGAGCTTAGGAATTGTCCCACTTGTTACTTGCGACCAGAAGCACACAATGCTTGCCATAGACTCCACGTTAGGGCAGAGGAGGACCATCCATACACATGTACATAACAAACTCCCTTAGATGATCCGGCTTGGTTCTCTTGCTTTCTTTCTCTTGTTCATGTTATTGATGTCTTCATGTCAACAGTTTCAGGCAAATGTTCCAAAGAAGTTCTGGAGTGATGCAGTTGCCACTGCCTGTTATCTCATCAACCGCACTCCAACCAAAGTCTTAGATAATCAGGCCCCATTTGAAGTTCTCAATCAGTACAAGCCATCATTGGATTATATGAGAGTGTTTGGATGCCTTTGCTTTGGTTTGGTACCAGGGGAGTTGAGAAACAAATTGGAAGCTAAGAGTACCAAGGCTTTGCCTCTTGCTATGATCCTATGACCAGGAGGGTCCTTGTTTCTTGAGATGTCAAGTTTATTGAAGAAAGGGGATATTATGAAGAAAAGAATCAAGAAGAGCTGAGGGATTTATCTCAAGGGAGTGACAAGACTGCTGATCTGAGGGTTATCTTGGAAAGACTTGGAATTAATCTTACTCAGGATCCACCAAAACAAGGAGGTCAGACTACTTATTGAGATGAAGAACCAAACATGAGAATAGGCATTGACAAGAGAAGACAAAGAGATCAAGAAAATCAGATGTTCCAGTTACTTGAGAAAGAAGTCTGTCCGTACAGTCTTGGATCATAAGTAATCTACTATGACCTAACTTACCTTGGGAACCAAGGAACTGAAGGAGCACGACCAGAGTGTCTCCAGGAGCTAAGGAGACTGTTGGGAGTGGTTTGACAAGATTCAAATTCAAATGGAGAGAGTCACATGTCTCCCTTAAGGAATAGAGTTGTTCATGACATGTCATTATCCATGTATGTGGTCCAAAGTCCTTATTTTATCGTTTTCTTTTGTCTCTTGCATGTCTATGTATTTTAACACTTCTGAATGAATGTAAACTAAGGAGAATTATCTCCCTTCTCTCTCTAAACTCTCAAATTCGTCACTCTCTCTCCCCTCTCTCTCTACACTGTCCAGAATCAAACTCTCTTGTTCTTACTCTGTTCTTCATTGTTCTTCACACAAATCTCACCTTAACTCAACCTTTTTCTTCTATTCTCCTCATATTTTCACAATTCTAACATGGTATCAGAGCTTTAAGCTCCTCAACCTCATTCTATTCTGCAAATCTACTCTGTTTTTTCATCTTTAAATTTATGTGTTCTTCAATCTATTATCCAGTGGGTAAAAGAAATTCAACCATGGAAATAGAAAGGAGAATCTTGATTCCAGTAACCCTTGAGGGTACTAACTACCTACTATGGTCAAGAGTGGCCAGAGTTACCTTGGGAAGTCATGGATTTTGAGACAGCCATATCATGAAGGCTGAAGCTTCAAAGAGGATGACTCAAGAGGATGGTCAGGCAGTATGTCTGAAGGATGAAGACAAGTGGGTCAGAGAAGACCAACAAGCACTTGAGATCATCTACAACTCTCTCTCAGAATCAATCTTGGAGGCTTACTCACACTGTGAAACTGTCAAAGATCTATGGGAGAGTCTTCAAAGTGTTTTTGGGAATCTCTCCAACCTGAGCCGTGTGTTTGAAGTCAAGAGGATTATCAACAACCTAAGCCAGGAGGAAGTGGAGTTCAATCAATATTTTGGCAAGTTCAGAAGCTTACGGGCAGAGCTGGATGTTCTTAGACCCTTCTCCTTAGGTCCAGAGGTTATAAGGGAAAGATATGAACAAGACAAGGTTTTCAGTCTTCTCCTGAATCTCAATCCATCTTACAACCAGCTTATAAAGCATATCCTAAGAGAAGTCAATCTTCCAAACCTAGAGGAGGTGTGTTCTATGGTCCAAAGAGAACAAGGAGCACACAAACTTTTCAAGGAAGAAAAGGAACTGGTTCATCATAGAAAGGATATCCATAAGAAGAAGGAGAGGACGTGGCTGGTATATGGAGACAATAGAAGCAAGCAGATGCTAGCCCATAAAAGAACCAAGCTCATTAACCTCAAAATCAAACATGGCGCCAACAAGCTAAGAGAAGTTGAGCAAGATGTCTTGGTAGGACAATCCATGTATTCTGCTCTCATGAGTGAATCTGATGGAGGAAAACATTGGAACAAGGCAGTGATCAATGATGGTCCTATCAGGATGAGTGATATAGAGCCACTGATCAAAGCAGCCAAAGCCATTATCTCCTCTAGAAAGTCTGGTACACATCCTCTTATCTCTAAGCCAATCATAATAGATTCAGAAGCTAGTCATCATATGATTAGTGATAGAAATCTTATTAGTGATGTTAGGCATGCCTTAGGGAATGTAATGATAGCCAATGGAGATAAGATCAAGATAGAAGGAATAGGGAACCTTAAGTTCTTTGATAGAGAATCCACTGCCTTCTATATGCCTAGCTTTGCTTCTAACCTTCTCTCTGTGAAAAAGGCCACAGTTGACCTGAATTGTCAGGTGGTTTTTAGACCTAATGATGTTGAGTTCCAGGATCTTAAGACAGGGAAGGTTATTGGAGAAGGAAACAGCCACGTTGGTTTATACCATCTCCAAAAGACTAAGCCTTCTAAACTCTCCACTCCTTCTCATTTATGCATTACCAGTAACTCATTTGTGTGTGATAGCACGACTTGGCATGCTAGATTAGGTCATCCCCACTCTCGTGCATTAGAACTTATGATGCCTGATATGTCATTTAGCCACTTAGAATGTGAAGCATGCATCTTAGGAAAGCATTGCAAATCTGTGTTTCCAGCATCATTAACCATCTATGAGAAATGTTTTGACTTAGTCACTTCTGATGTTTGGACCTCTCCTTGCATGTCTAGGGATAACCACAAGTACTTTGTTACTTTTATAGATGAGAAATCAAAGTATACTTGGTCAACCTTGCTGCCTTCTAAGGATCGTGTGTTAGATGCTTTTATGAATTTCCAATCTTATGTCACTAACCATTTTAAGGCTAATGTGAAGGTACTGAGATCAGAAAATGGAGGAGAGTATACAAGCCATGCATTCAAGAATCATCTGGCAAAACATGGCATAGTTCATCAAACAAGCTGCCCTTACACTCCTCAGCAAAATGGAGTAGCTGAAAGGAAGAATAGGCATCTAATGAAGGTGGCTAGATCAATGATGTTCCATACAAATGTTCCTAAGAGATTCTGGAGTGATGCTGTGGTAACAACATGCTATCTAATCAACTGGATTCCTACCAAGGTGCTGAAGGACATCTCTCCTTATGAAGTGTTGAACCAAACCAGACCATCTATTCACCACCTCAAAGTGTTTGGATGCTCTTGCTTTGTGTTGATACCAGGAGAGCAAAGAAACAAGCTAGATGCAAAGAGCATGAAGTGCATGTTCATTGGATACTCATCTACACAGAAAGGATACAAGTGCTACAATCCTGAAACCAGAAGAGTACTTGTATCCAGAGATGTGAAATTTATGGAAGGCAAAGGGTTTTATGCTGAGAAGAATTGGGATGAGCTCAAAGATCTGTCTCAAGCATCAGACAAGGCCAATAACTTGAGAATTATTATGGAAAGTCTTGGAATCAGACTAACAAAAGAAAAGGAGACCACCAAAGAAGCTCCTCTTAATCAAGAGACTAAACAACAATCTGAGGAAATCAATCATCCTGATCCTGAAAGGGGGAATGGACTGGAACCAGAAGTTCAATAGGGTTCAGACGTTCATGATCAGGATGGTGTTGAAGAACAAGAAACAGAACCTGAACCAGAACCTACTCAAGCTCATGAAGAAGAAGAGGCAGACCAGGTTCAGCTACTAGAAGTGTTGACATGAATCAATAAAGGACAGCTATCCACAGGAACCCATCCACTGGAACCTATCCACTGGAACCTATCCACGTGAAGCTATCCACAAGATGAAGAACTAAAGAGGGAGGAAGAAACAATCTGGTTTCTTCCTGAAGAGAATTAAGCTAGAGTCTTATAAGGTTTTATAAGGAGGTTTTATAAGGCTTTATAAGGCTCGCCAGACTTGAGAGAACTTTGAATGTCAGACTTGACGTCAATCAGAAGTCACACTGGACGTGGATAAGCTTTTGTACAAGTGGGAACAAGTGGGGAAGCTTCTAGGCAAGTGGAATTTGAATTAAAGTAGATATGCTTTAAATAGAGCTGTTGGGTCAGAATGCACCATATTATCCGGTGTGTTATTGCTTCCCTCTCTCTCTCATCTTGGTTTTAAATTTGTTGTAAGCAAACATATATTAATTAAAGAAATATAATTCCTCCCTTACTCTCTCTCTTGCAATACTCCTTCCATTCTCTTTGTTCTTCAGTGTTCTTCCATTAATCCCACATATCACACTTCAAATCCTATAATTTCTTCATGGTATCAGAGCATCAAAGCTCTTGAAACCTATTCTAAGCTTCCGCAAATACTCTGTTCTTTAGTCTCACCTCATCTCTTAAGTTTCTCTCTCTTGTTCTTGGCAAGTTGAAAAAAAGATGGAGGAGAACAACATCAACAAACATCTCAACATTCTTGTGACCTTGAAAGGGACTAATTATCTCTTCTGTGCCAGGATGGTGAAGAGAGCCTTTGGAGGCAAAGGTTTATGGAAGTATGCTACAACAGCAGCAGCTCCAAAACAAACTGTCCAAGGAGAAGATGGGAAGGAGGTGGTGGTAGCTGATGAAGATAAATGGGGTCAAGAAGACCTCATGGTGCTCTCAGCCCTCCTCAGCTCCCTTGAACCAGCAATCATGGAGTCCTACTCTTACTGTGAGACTACCAAACAATTGTGGGATACCCTCTACAAGGTTTATGGAAATGTTTCCAACCTTACTAGGGTCTTTGAGGTGAAGAAATCCCTCAACAGCTTCAGTCAAGGAGATATGGAGTTTCAACCTCACTTTGGCAAGTTCAGATCTCTTTGGGCAGAACTGGAGATACTGAGACCACACACCATGGACCCAGACATCCTCCTAGCCAGGCGTGAAGAAGATAAAGTCTTTGGAATGCTGCTCACTCTCAACTCATCATATGGAAGTCTCATCAAGCACATCTTAAGGGCTGATAAGCTTCCTGACCTAGATGATGTTTGTGCACAAATCCAAAAGGAAGAGGGGTCTGTGAGACTGTTTGGATACAAGGGGGACTTGAGCATGGCTCACCAGGCTGAGGAAGTAGTAGCCAACAAAGCTGCTTACAAGCAAGAAGATAGGAAGGCCTTGATATGTGACCATTGCAAGAAGAAGGGTCATCTGAAAGACAAGTGCTGGATTCTTCATCCCCACCTGAAGCCAAACAAGTTCAAGGAGACACGCCTTCAATACCAAGATGCAAGAGCCAACTTCTCAGCTGATGGTGTTGAGCCAGCTACCCCAAACTCTGGTACATCCAACAATCATGGTGGAGGAAGTGCTATGGCTTCAACATCAGTGTACACCACACCAAGGGCCAACCTGGATGAGACCCTCAAGAAGTCTGACTTGGAAGCCCTCATCAAGGCCCTAAAAGAATCTGGTATCTCTAGAACTCTTGGTATTTCTCTTAATGCTTCTCACACTGCTGGAAAAATCTTAAATAAATCAGCTAAACCATTGGTAATAGACTCTGGTGCTTCACATCATATGATTGGTGATCTAAACCTGATTAAAAACATAGAACCAGCCTTAGGAAATGTGATGATAGCAAATGGAGATAGAATTCCAATAAATGGTGTAGGTGATCTTAAGTTGTTTGATAAAGAAACTAAAGCTTTTTACATGCCCACCTTTGCTTCAAATTTGTTATCTATCAAGAAAGTCACTAATGATTTGAATTGTCAAGTTACTTTCACTCCTAACAGTGTGTATTTTCAGGATATTGATTCTAGTAAGTTGCTTGGAAAAGGTGTTACCAAGGGAGACTTGTACTTGCTTGAGGACACACGTCCAGGTTCTGAATTATCTAGTGCTTTCATTTCTGTTTCTGAATTCCCTAAAGATGTAATGTGGCATGCTAAACTAGGACATCCTCATTCTCATGCCTTAAACATCCTGTTGCCTAGTATTAATTTTAAAAGTGATTGTGAAGCTTGTATTTTAGGAAACATTGTAGAAGTGTATTTCCAAAATCCAAGACTATCTATGATAATTGCTTTGATTTAATTCATATTGATGTGTGGACTGCTCCATGTGCATCTAGAGAACAACATAAGTACTTTGTGACATTCATAGATGAAAAATCTAAATATACATGGATCACATTGTTACAATCTAAAGATAGGGTGCTAGACGCTTTTAAAAACTTCCAAAATGATATCACTGACCATTTCAATGTCAAGATTAAAATCCTTAGATCATATAATGGTGGTGAATACACTAGCACAGCCTTCAAACAACACTTGGCTGCACATGGAATCATCCAACAAACCAGTTGCCCCTACACTCCACAGCAAAATGGTGTGGCAGAAAGGAAGAATAGACATCTAATGGAGGTGGCCGGGAGCATCATGTTCCACTCCAATGTACCTAAAAGATTTTGGGGAGATGCAGTTGTCACTGCCACTTACCTAATCAACCGCACTCCTACAAGAGTTCTTCTTGATTCAACACCATATGAGGTACTGAACAAAACTAGACCTTCTCTAGATCATTTGCGTGTGTTTGGGTGTGTTTGCTTTGTCTTTGTTCCAGGAGATCAAAGGAACAAACTAGAGGCTAAAATCACAAAGGCAATGTTCATTGGCTACTCCACACACCAAAAAGGATACAAATGTTATGTTCCAGAGGCAAGAAGGGTTCTAGTATCAAGGGATGTTAAGTTTATGGAGTCAAGAGGTTATTATGCTGAAAGGAGTTGGGAAGAACTCAATGATCTATCCCAATCTGCCTCGGATAGAGCAAATAACCTGAGGGTAATTATGGAGAGACTTGGAATCAATTTACCAAACCCACCAGAGCCGGTCAGAGAGGTTCCAACTCAAGCTGTAGAAAAGACAATAGAGGATGTTGAGATCACTCATCTTGATCATGAGGGGGGTGATCAAACTGAGCAACCTGCGCAAGCTCCACCTGAAGAGGGCTCAGTATCTCATAATCAAGATGAAACATCAGAAGCTGAGACCCAAATGGGTGAGCCAAGTGGAGGAAATGAACCTGAACCTGAACAGATACAACCAAGAAGGAGTACAAGGATCAGGAAACCAGCTTCTAACTGGATCAATACAAGAGTGTACTTCAATGCTGAGGCAATAGCTCATCCTATCAGTGTTGTATGCTCACTTGCCCACTATCCAGAAGAGCATCAAGTCTTCATCAGTGAATTGGATCAATAATATATTCCAAAGACATATGAAGAAGCTATGCAACATGAGGAGTGGGGAACATCTGTTGGAGATGAGATAGGAGCCATGATCAAGAATGATACATGGTTTGAGACTGAACTTCCCGAAGGAAAGAAAGCAGTAACAAGCCGGCTGATCTACACCATCAAGTATGGAGCCAATGGAAAACCAGAAAGAAAGAAAACAAGACTGGTTGCAAGAGGATATACTCAAGTATATGGTGAAGACTACTTGGATAGCTTTGCTCCAGTGGCCAAGCTACATACCATAAGAATCCTCTTGTCACTTGCTGTCAACTTGGAATGGGAGTTATGGCAGATGGATGTGAAGAATGCCTTTCTTCAAGGAGAACTAGAGGATGAAGTATACATGCGCCCCCCTCCTGGTCTTGAA